>JABSTQ010000489.1:0-32500 GCA_013358835.2 Ixodes persulcatus
GCACAACCTTACAAACCGCAGTCGCGACGTGCTGGGAGAAGGAGAAGATTTGCAGTGACCTCATTTTGGTGGAGAGAAACTTTGACCTTCACTCCGCGGTTACATTCCAGGATCGGGGGCGTTAGCCCGTATCCAAATAATTCAAATCAAAGAGCGTAACGAGACTAATATTTCTGAAAAATGTTAAACTACAAATGTTTTTAATAGGCAAAAAAATTTAATGACTGATTCTCTAAGAAAAATTCAACTTGTGATAACTTTTTCTGGAACAATGTTAAATTATAAGAATGGGCTTGATGCACCTCTCTACTGTTCGGAAAACATGCGACATACTTGGTGTCATTTTTTTTTACGACGGTGATATATAAAAGTTGGGCAGAAACATTTGGGAAAGAGACGAGATTTTCCTGAAAACTGTAATAGATATTAAAAAACAATAAGGTTATGTTTTTTTGGTTATCACCCAAAAATTATTATAGATGTGAGAATTACTATAAATTAGATGAGAAATAACAAAGAAATTTTTAAGACCCAGAGTCTCCTCGTAAAAAACACTGCAAGAAATTTTCTTTTTTTCTGAATGCTAAGATTATTTTTTTCGCAATATTTACATGTTAGACGCAATTTTAGGTGCCCGCTAAACTCCGCACCGTGCTCACAAGGTGCTGATATCTCTCACTGGTGGAGAGATGATGACGTGTGAAAGGTTGGTTGTAAAGTTGTATCTCCATGCAGTAATAGTATTTAATCGACAATTTTTTTATGTGCGAGAGAGCAAATAATCAAGAAAGAGTAAATATTGTTTTCAAATGTATTCGGAGATTGCTTCTCCCGCTTGGTTTGAAACGTTAACAAACATGGCTGCCGGCGTCTGCAGAGTGCTGAACGAGCGAAGCTCGGGTGAGCTCGTCAATTTTTATGAGTGCGAGTGATTTTGAGTTTATAGTGGTGTTTAGAAAAAAACCTCCTCAACTGACATAGTTTGCACCAAACAACTGCCGCAAGTTTGCGCCTTCGGAAGCGCTGTGGGGATGCTTGTTTTCCAAGCGGGACTGGCCTGGGTCTATAGCGTCCCACATTCACTATTTTGATCGATCTGGCTAGATTTCCTTCTTTGCGTGTGCTTGATGCTCAATAAAGATCTTGGTTCCCGTAAAAGTGGCCCCGCTGCTCTGTGAATCATGCAACCGTCGTGATTGCGACCATGGTTACAATACCAAGAAGATACCTACAAGGGGATAAGAATTTGCGAACCACTTGGTTGGAGGCAATTAGGCGTTTGGCACGCATGAAGTTTTTCTAGGTATGTTCCCCTCATTGCGCCTCGAAAGGAAAGCTTTCAACTTGTGCAGTTCACCTGGCCCACCAAACCGAATATTTTACGTCGCGCTTTAATTGAGCGTCATGACACCCACCCATCTTCTCGCGGATGCCATGTGAAAAAAACTAACAAAAGCAGTAAAGCTAGAAATACTAAGTATTTATTGCGTTGATTTTTTTAGTTCTCTCGATAGCTATAGATCTGTAAACGCTGACAGACGCTTATATTGGACCGTGGCTCATGCATGATGAAACGCAGGAACGCCGCTTTCACGATCGCGTCTTCGGAGCGTTGCAGAAGCATTTAGACGGGGGATGAATAGCAGATGGACAGAAAAGAAAACGGACGCCGACGTGCAGCTTTCGTGTCCGTGTCTCACGGCATTGCAGACGGTGATAGACGGCGATGAAAATAGCAGACGATGCCGCTCGTCTGCTCGCACGACTAGCAGGCGGTGTTAGACTCTCAGACTAGATGCACCGGATGACGCGAAAGGGAGACACTACGCTTGCTAGCCTGTTCGGTCGAGCAGCCAAGCCAGTCTAGTAGTAATGGGCGGGCCCACTGATCCGTGGGCGGGGTTTAGATCGCGCTGTGACCTCCACCTAAATTGCGTCTAACAACAAAAATATTGCCCACAAATTTTTTTTATTAAAAGTTTTTTAAAAAAAAACAATACATGTCCAATTTATGCTTTTAGAAAAAAAAATTTTCCCCTTGCAGTGCCTCTTTAAAGGCCAACGTACACTTCGCGCTTTCCACTCTTGCCTGCTTCCTCCTTTGGTATATCCTCTCCAATTTTTGCCTTGCCCCAACTTGGCTCCCATCGCAGCTTAGGAGAGGGAAGCCCAAAAGGATTATCTTCCCTGCAGAAAACCGAGGTTGTACGTCGGCCTTTAAGGCGCTGCAGTAATGTTTGGAGGTGGGCTAGTCGGTAGTGCATAGTAAGAATATAATTAAAACACCACAAAAAACGCAAGGACAAATAGAAGAAGGGACCCAGACACAGCGCTGTGTCTGTGTCCCATGTCCTACTGCTGTTTTAATTATACGTTTTCTCTTTAAGGCACGCAGCATGAGCAACTCCAGTCACAAATAGTATGACCAAAGAATGCAAAATCATAAGCAAATGACAGTCCCAAAGTCAGGGTCTTCAGAGAGTGCCACTCACCCTGAGAGAGGCACTGGTTGAGAAGTGCCACCTGCCCCGACAACAGGTACAGCTCCAGACGCCCCAGCACGCTGTTCAGGGACGGAATGGTGATGAAGCAGTACGCCGCACAGGCCTGAGACGGAGAGCAGGGACACCGTGAACCGCAGCGACCACCTCGCCTCTCCGCAATTGCCAGAATATTGGGGCGCGCCTTTACCGTACGGCTAACATTTTCCCTTGGTCTTATACTCCGACTAAACTCTTCTTTGCATATCTTGAGGTGAAAATTATGTTTTTTCGCTTTGACTTTTTTTCCCACTTTTAGTCTTTTGGATGCGTATTATGGTTTCCGACTTTTTAGACATTTTGGACCTCTTCGACGTGTATTGCCCTGGCTCTTAGACTTTTAGACTTACACACAGTGCGCTCTGCATCTCTCCACTTTATGCGAAGAATTGAGTTAGGTTGCTAATTTTTCACATTAAATCGCTATGTCACGTGGAGCCACGGGACACGCACGTGCGACCGCGATGTTACCCGAGGTCACACGACGTGCTTACACGACCACGATGGCACGTGAAGTCGTGCACCACGATCACGTAACTCTGGTACATCACGCGACACCTATAGTGATAGCGTAACCTATAGCGGTTACGTGACATTGCACGAACCCTTTCAGCACTGGGGCAACTAATCTTTCATGAGAAAGAGGCATTCTGCGTGAAATGGCAGCTCTGGCAACGTTGCGATAATCGGTGATTACTGAAATTGTGATAGTCACTGACCCAAACTACCGTAAAATCCCGTAAGGACGCCCACCCAAAATGAAGAGATAAACGGTGAAAAACATGGGGTGGGCTATCTTTGGGGATGCCACAGCAAAACTTATCAAAAGTTAATGATAAGCGCCGGGGCACCCGCTATAAACCACGTGATGCGGGAACTGATACCGCAGATCGCGGACACGGCTAATTCGGGCTTCACGATGTGTTAAACACGCGAGAATTCGCTACAAACTCCTGTGTCACAGGAAAGAATACCGCAAGTGGCCGATGCAGCAGATTCGCGTTTCACGGTGCGAAGGACTCGTGGAAACCCGCCGAGAACTCTCATCTCACGGGAACGGATACCGCAGATCGCGGACGCAGCAGATTCAAGTTTCATGGTGCAATAAAGACGCGGAAACCCGCTACAATCTTGCCTGTCACGGAAACCGTTATCGCTGCGCGCAGATTGCGGACAAAAACACGGGAATACGCGCTACAAACTCGCATGTCACAGAAACAATACCGCAGATCGCAAACGCAATAGAATCGCATTTCATGATGCAATATACACGCGGGAACAACTCCGCGTGTTACTTGCAGCTGAAAATCGACATCGCGCGTGCAGATCGCGGACAAAAACACGGGAATCCGCTACTCCGCTACGAACTCGGGAACGGAATCGCGAACGCAGCAGATTCGCATTTCACGATGCAACATACACGCGGGAACAACTAGCGTGTTACGCGAGCCGATATCGCGTGCAGATCGCAGACCAAAACGCGGGAACCCGCTATGAACTCGCTTCTCGGACACATCGGTACCGCCGATCGCGCCGTTGAAGCGCGAGTCCCGTCTGGCATCGCTTGACGTCCAACGGGAATCGGGGGGTGGGCGATGTTTCGGAATTTTAATATTGCAGATATTTAGCCAGAAAAACGCAATGGGCGATCTCTCGGGGGAGGGCGCCCTTACGGGATTTTACGGTACAAGTAATTTTTTTTTTTTTTTTTACAAAGTTATGAAATTTAAATTTGGTTCGAGAAGTTGAGAGGTGGCAACACTGAAAACGTGACGTCAAACAAGGTCAGAGCAGCTTTTCCCCAACGGTTCACAAGAAGTTTGATTATGTGAAATGAATTTCTGGGAAAGCTCATACGAGCACAATGAGAAAAAACGCTCAAAATAATGGGTTTTCTGGACTGCCTGCTCGACTTCCAAGTTATACAACATGTGACGTCATCTCACTGGAGGGTGTGGGAACATTTGAATGCTGGTTTTGGTATAACCTTCCTTTGCCATTTTCTCCATATAGCTATTTTAAATTTAAAAGATAATAAACAGCATGTCAAAAAAAAAAAAAAGCCTGGACATTCTATAAATGTATTTACCGTAAAGTCCCTAAATGGCGGCCACCCAAAATGAAAATAAGTGGTGAAATATATGAAGTGAGCTATCTTTGGGGATGAGACAGCGAAACTTTATAAAAACGTATGATAAACACAAGGGCACCCTTACAGACCACGTGACGTGGAAATGGATACTGCAGATCGCAGACGTGGCAAATTTGCGTTTCACATTGCAATAAACACGCGGCAATTGGCTGCAAACTCTTTGGTCGCGGGAAAGGATACCGCAGAATCTGGATGCGGCAGATTCGTGCTTCACGGTGCGATAAACACGTGGAAACCTGCTACAAACTTGCATGCCACGGGAAACAATATTGCACGTGCAGATTGCGGAGAAAAAACGCGGGCACTCACTAAGAACTGGCATGTCACGGGAACCGACATTGCGTTTGTAGATTGCAGACAAAAACGTGGAACCCACAGCGAACTCGCTTGTCACAGGTATTGGTACCACAGATTATGCGGCTGACGGGATTCCCGTCGGACATCATGTGATGTCCCACGGGAATCGAGGGGAGGTGAGCAATGTTTCTGAATTTTTATGTTACGAATATTTAGCCAGAAAAACGAGATGGGCAATCTCTCGGGGGAGGAGGCCCTTACAGGATTTTACAATAGTTCGCTTAGCTCAAAAAGCCACTGGACCTCCCCATTAGAAGGTCAATCCGAATGCCCCAGGCCAGCCTTCAAAGGAATGACGAAAAGAAAGCCTGCGGTGGGGACCATCCTTTACACTTACAACCTTGTCAACATGTCGCCAGGACCCTAATGTGATGCGTTTGGATCCAAAGCAGATGTTGGCTGGAGCGTGTTGTTGGGTTTCTCCGTTTCACAGGCTTAAATCCCCACTGTATTCCACTTCTGGCAAGCCACAATCGGCAAATTATCCGATGCCAAAAGATGGTTCTTTCATCGCTTTTAATAAGACGCACGATTCGTTTCTGAATAAAAAAAAAAGTGGTAGTCAAAGAAGAAAGAGAAAGTAAGTCTAATTAATTAATCTATTTATTTATACTGTCAGCCCATGAGGGCTATACCAAGGTGGAAATCACTATACACAAAAAACAAAACCTGTATGTTAACAAAAAAATAAACAAGCTAAATACTGTATTTGCACGAATGTAATGAGAGTTTTTTTTGGAAATTACGTGCTCCAAAACGCACCTTACGTTATATTAGAAATCCGAGTTCAACCGCGAGGCACACAAGTCTGGAAAAGTCATCCCTCCGGCTCAATGCAAGAGATTGGGTGGGAAAATCTATTAGCTATTGGGCCACGTGAAGGGGCGAATAGAAAACCTAAAAGGCATTTTTATTGCTTTTGTGTCTGTACAACGCACACCGGAAAGCACGCTGCAGAAATGCAGCATGCAATGTGGGAATGTGGGCACTGGCCAATTCAAGTCAAGTCAAGCCAGGCCAAGTCAAGCCAACACAAGCCAAGCCAAGACCACCGACCGTGTTTACGCAATCGTGCAACACAAGGTGTTTTGTTTATGCGGAGGGACCAGAACAAGAATGAGCGTTGATTGTGTATGGGGTCCAGCAGTTTTTTTTCTGCCTGCGCAATTTTTAGTTTCTGCTCCAGAGTGGTCAGGTGTTTGTGTATTGGTGCTTCTGCTTCCTGCCTTGCTTTGTTTGCGGGCTGCTGAGGAGCTCACACAGAAGAAAAAGGAGCTACCAGACAAGCGGTGCTGCTGCATAACTGCAAAGTCGCCAAGTGGATTGCAAACGGAAGGACCTGAGCAGTGACGATGAGTGCAGTCAAAACATAAACTGATATTTCTTCTATTTCCAATGCCTTTTCACTTCTGCTATGCACCCCGAGTGCGGTAAATTTACGCGGCCTCGGCTCACGCTATAATAGTAATAAATGTTTTTTTCTTTTTGAGGGCATCAAAGTTTACTTTTGCATTATACTCGCGGCTGCAATATTTGTGCAACTACGGTAGTTGCCCAATGAAAGATGCCACCATCATAACATAAATAAACAAAGGATTAGTAAAAAAAAAGAAAAAACCACAAGAAAAAAAATTTAACACATTTTTCTTTCCATAAATACACAAAAAAAAAAATTGATCCTTAAGTTACAGCATGTAGCAGGCTTTTTAAAACAATATTTTTTAAGCATTTAAAAAATTCACTAAGTGACATTTATGCACTGATCTCTAAGACAATTGCTGGATCGCGTTTGCCCGCTCCGCGAATGCGGCCATCTTTTTGGTAGAGTTATATTACCTCAAGCCAAGGTACAGCTGTTGCAGCCACTATCATCCATCCATGGCAGACAGCGTTGTGGCAGTTGTGGTGGCAGGCTGCCATCAAAATAGCGTGGGTGATATTTCGTGCTTGATTGAAATTGTTCGACAAAACATATTTTTGAAACCCGGCGTGAACGGTAGCCCGATCTTTGAGGATCCGGTGAAAGTTTCACGAAATCACAGCACCGGGAAAAAGCAGCACAGCACGCATCGAAAAAAGCATAGAAAGCAGACGCCGGTACGTAGTCTGCTTTCGATGCGAGCTGCGCTGCTTTCCCCCGGTGCTGCGCTTTCGTTAGAACTTTCACCGGGTCCTCAAAGCTGAGGCTACCGTTCACGCCGGGTTTCAAGAATCTGCTTTGTCGAACAACTTCAATCAAGCACGAAATATCACCTACGGTACAGTGTACTAGATCCCAGGCCATAGCCAGGATTTTGTTTCGGGGGGGGGGCCGCCCATGACAAAATGCTGTATGAGGGGGAGGGAGGAGAGGAGGCCCCAGCAAAATAGTTTCAGGGGGGGGGGGGGGGGCGGGACCTATGGGTCGCCCTCCCCGGGCTACCTGCCTGCTAGATCCACGGCTATTTTATGGCAGCCTGCCGCCATTGCGCTGTCCGCCATATTACTATGATGGCCGACCGTGGCCGCATTCCCGTCCATAGGCGGAGCTGGTCAAACGCGATCCAGCAAATAGACATAGAGATCAGTGCATTCATGACACAACTGTACCGGGTAAAACATTCCACCATTTAATTATTCTTACGAGTAATTACATCAATTACTCGTAAGTGCTCGACGAATGTGAAGCCCTTATACTGGTTGGCCAGAAGTAAAAGGACAATGTTTCGTAATCCCTTTAAGGGGAGATGCGGGTCGAAAAACGGCAATTTTTTTCGAAAAAAGTGATTTTGCTTTTTTTAGTGTTCTATTATCTTTGAACCTTCCTCTATTACGTGTAAAAAAATCAACACCGGAGATCATTGCAAAATTAGTCAGATATGAGTTTGAAGCCCGTCTCGCGATGGAAAACAGCGCAAATCTGAGCCATTTTCGAGCGCGTAATTCTTCGGATCGCGGCGTCGCCCGCCATCGCGTTTATTTTGGCGCGTAGGCCTAGCCGTCTTCTCTCCGAAACTGTCGTCGATAGTTTCGTATTCCGGTTGTAAATAATAAAAAAGAAATGTTTTTTCCCGCTGCAAACGCGCGTCGCCACTGGACTTTTAAATCACGTGATGCGATTGTGGCCCCGCCATTGGCCAAGAGCAACATGCTGCGCGGCGAAGCTTGCTTGCGGTTCTAGCTTCTAGCGTCGCACTGCTCCAGATACCAGAACCAACGGCTTGTTCGATCATTCTGCTTTCTTTGCGATGGGCGTCGACGGAAAACGCGACTTTCAAGCTTGGAAGTTTCGGACGACACACAAGTTCAAAGGAAGTCGAGAAAAGGGCAAGCAGAAAGCTTCAAAGAAGAAAAGTTCATCCGCGGCAGCTAACCCTAACCTCGGTCGGGGCGGCGCAGCGACGCTTTCGAGTCCGATCGCTCGAGTTTCATCGGCAGCGCTGGCGAGCTGGTTAGTGCATCGGAAAAGAAGATGTTTCAAAACGGAGAGAGAGAGCTGCAGATGAGCGTGCAAGTACTGCGATCGGCGCGATGGAAGCTCTTGTCAGTGGCGCGGCATGCTCGACTTGCGGAAAGTGCAAGCTCGCCGTCAAGGAATCGGCCGCTACGCGAAAGGGACTGGCATCTTTTCTGGAGCTGTGCTATGCAGCGGGGGAATTCTAGTTTGGTGGTCCAGGCTCTGACACTTGGAACTATATGACCACCAAGTTTCGTGTGGTTTGAGTGAGAATTTAGGTATGTCACATAAAACTAAACTTTCATTTGCGTTTTTCTCAAATTGGTATTTTTGTCTGTTTTCAGAGTTTGTGCACACAATTTTCACCATTTGTGGTCACTGTATCGCAACCAAATTTTGCACAGCTGTTCCTAGTGATGTATAGAGTGTGCAAATCTTGCTAGTTATGCGATTGGCACCACTGAATTTTTATAAAAAAATATAAAACTAAAAGTGAAACATAAAAAGTGATGACTCAATAGTTCACAATTTTTATTTTCTCTCCAGGCGTAGATATTTTTTTTTCAGGTGGATTTGCACACTCTATTGTTCACAAGGAAGCAACCAGGCAATTTTAGGATGCTCTCTTTTAAGTAAATTTGGGAGAAAAAGGGTGCACAAAAAAGGCATTTTATATGCCTTCATACGTGCACAGATATTTCACCAAGGCAGGTATCAGAAAACTGACTACATATATGACAAGAGGAGCTAAAGATGTACTAGCTGTGCAAATTTCAGCCTCCTAGCTTCAAAATTAGAAAAAAAATATTCTCGAGGAGCATCTCCCCTTAATAAGATGATGCTAGCCCAAAACAGCATTGACCTGTGCCATATCTGCGAGTCACTGTAAATATGCAAATAAAGAGAAGTTACCGCGGATCGACAGATTCGGCGGCTGACAGGCCCATGTGAGAAGCGAGCTTGCACGCATCAGCGGCTGTGCGAAAGGAAGGCGTCGACCACGTACCTTCACGAACGCGGCCGTCTTCCGAGTGTGATGGCCCTTCACCACCTGCCGCGTCCTCATTGCCAGCACGTTCACGTCCTGCACAGAAAGGGGGGTGTCGCCCCCCCAAGAAGGCATTCATTTATTTACGCCCAATCCCGCTGTACCCGTAAAGGCTCGTTCACACACTCACAACTGCTCACGACCGAGTGCATTAACAATATAGTGCGATCTCTTACGACGAGACAACACGCCGGCGCCATCTGGCGGGTAGCCATAGAACACTCGCGATTTCCCTAAATTTCCCCTTTTCTTTTTTGCGCCCCATTCTTTCGCAAGTGGTTTTAAAAACTTTGGACGATGTTATAAACGACCATTTCTCGGACCTTCGCTTTGGTAAAATGCACTTCCAGGGCCACCTCGTAGGTGGTGCCGGCGTCCCGGTGTTCTCTCGTTGTAAGAGATTGCGAGAGGTTGAAAGCACTTACCGTAAAATTCCGAGCGAACGCCCACGTTTGAAGGATCGCCCACCCGCCCCTTTTTGTCCCAACATCTGTTGGGAATGGTATTCCGATACATCGCCCTTCCCCCGATTCCCGCCGGACGTCACGCGATGTCCGACGGGAATCGCGCGTCAACGGCGCGATCTGCGGTCCCGCGTTTTTGTCTGCGATCTACGCGCGTGAAATGCGTGGAATGCAAATCTGCTGCGTTTGCGATCTGCGCTATCCGTTCCCGAGTTTTCAGCGGATTCCCGTGTTCTTGCCCACGATCTGCGCGCGCAATATCGATTCCTAGCTGTAACACGCGCGAGTTGTTCCCGCGTGTATTATTGCATCGTGAAATGCGATTCTGATACGGCCGCGATCTGCTTGATTTGTTTCCGTGACATGCGGGTTTGCAGCGGATTCCCGCGTTTACGTCCGCGATCTGCGCACGCGATATCGGTTTCTGCGGTATCCGTTCCCGTGAGATGCGAGTTCTCGGCGGGTTTCCGCGGGTTCTTCGCGCTGTCAAACGTGAATCTGCTGCGTCTGCAACCTGCGGTATCCTTTCCCGTGACACAGGAGTTCGTAGTGAATTCTGCGTGTTTATCGCATCGTGAAACGCGCATTCGCCGTGTCCGCGATCTGCAGTATCAGTTCCCGCGTCACGCGGTTTGTAGAGGGTGCCCCGGTTCTTATCATTATTTCCGATAAAATTTTGCTGTGGCATCCCCAAAGATAGCCCACCCCATGGTTTTCACCATTTATCTCTTCATTTTGGGTGGGCGTTCGCTCGGAATTTTACGGTAGTCATAAGCAAAAAGCAAAAGTGTGAACCAACCTTCAAGGCGTGGTTCTCAAATCTGGGTCCGCAAATCCCTCGGGTTCCACGAAGGCCTCCTTAGGGTCCCCAAAGCCCTCGAAAATTGGTCCGGCTAAACAGTACGCAACCATCGCTTTATTATTGATGCTGGCTGTTTCATGAAGGTAAATAGACCAAATCATATGCACCGAGGGGGGACAGTTAATTATTCACCATTTGAGAGTTGGTTTTCACACATTCAGTTATCTTCATTCCCCTTTTTTGTCACTGTAATCATTCAATACCCCCCCTCCCCTCCACCCCTTCCAGGGATGGGCCCCCATCACTTTTACCGATCCAGAAGGGGTACTCCGAAACATCGATGGTTGTGCTGTAGGGCATTATAGAACCGGGAGGGTTACATACATAAAGGTAAAAGATGAATATTATGACGCACGAAAGAATGAGGATGGCAGCAGGATCCAATCTCGCGTGGCATGGACCAAAAATGATGAGAGACAATAGGATGCACTTTCAACCCTGAACGGGCAATCTAATCTCTGGGAGAAATAGTGCAACATCCTCGGGAATTTTCAATTCTGACTTTCTCTTTAGCCGGGTTTTTTTCGCTGGGCAGCTAGAAGTGGCTAATTTAGTACGTCTTTCATTCATGATTCACCTCGATGCGGATGACAGTTATTTAGAATAAACCTAGCACTCCGGTTCCATGCCGCATCTACCTTCTCAATTCATTTGTAAGAGAGTTCCATACAATATAAGCATAGTCTAGAATTGATATAGTGTGCAAACAACAGAGTGGTGAATTTGATATTTATTACAATATTGAAAATTACTTCCGAGAAAGCACCACATTCTGTTGGCCCTTTTAGTCGCGTATTCAGTACGCAAGTTCCACACTCCCTGCTCTACGGGTAGAGACCGAGGCAGGAGAAAAGACGAGAGTGCGCAAGGACGTTGGAATGTCGAGCTCTGGTTGGAACGATTACTGGGTAAACCTGGAGCTAGCTGCCTTTCTCTCTACTTACTGTGGCAACACTCTCAAACACATTCAAACAGTGAGTGGAGACAAAGGCAGCTCGCTCCGGATCTACCCCCTAATAGTTCACCACCAGAGCTCGGCGTTCCGACGTCCCCAAGCGTTCTCGTCTCCTTCTCTTTCTCGGTTTCTACCCGTATAAAACACGTAGGAAGATTTCGAGGCGGCCTCCCCCGGCGCCGACCAACCTGGACCAGTTCCACCAGCACGGGATCGAGCGAGCTGAAGGCGGCGCGCGAGTCGACGTAGAACGACAGCTGCTGCTCGAAGTCCCGCCCAAAGCTTATGTGCTGCAGGAAGCCGCAGATGAGTGCGGCAATCTGACGCCTCTCGTCCTCCAGGGTCAGGGCACTGGCGGGCGGGAGGACCGGAGAACGATCGTCACAATCCTCCCCGTACGGTCCGGGGATCACTCACTTGACCGAGTTGTGCATGGTCTTGCAGATGTACATGAGCGCGTTCACAATGACCGGATCGTGGGTCACCTCCTTCTGGTACCTGCGAGAAATTTTGGCAGCTGGCACCGGTGCAGAGTCGTTGGTGCGGGGTGCCCGGAACGCTTTTCCGACCGGTGGGTTTGGCGCCCCGTTCCACCCAGCATCGAAAGTGGACGTGTTTCTTGCTTTATGTAACGACATTCTCTCATGTAATGCCCGGAAAATAAACGTGCTCCAAACCATACCGAGCTCTCCAATCGGCTATTCGTATTGCCGAATACGCTGCCGCCATTGCAAGAGTCCTTCTCTCGCAGGAATCGGGAGCTTGCAAGACATCGCAAGTTCTAGTTTTCCCGTACGAGAATGTCGCTTTCCTCCTCTCACTTAAGAACGCACTCGTGAATACCGATTTCTCCACTTCTTATGATGTGCGCAACTTACAAACTTCTTGGCTAAGTTGTCACAGCCTAAGAAGCTCTTTGTGAATCTGGGCTTTGGTGTCTCAAGAACACACATCAGATTACAACTTAACTAACAAGAGGCACCTTAAGAAACCAAAGCTTTGTAAAGGCAGGCTCATACTATTAGGAGACTACAATTCTTCAAAGTCACGGGACCCTTATATTGTCCACATCTCCAGACAAAGATCCTGAAGGTCAGGACCAGGCCACAAGGCCTCGTCCTATCTTGGAGCACAGAACAAGAACAGGATCCTGAAGATCAAGTGCACATAAATACAGTAGAACCTCGTTGATACGTTTTCCCGGCTGTTACGTTCACAAGCGCCGGTCCCGTTTAGCTCGCATAGAGATACATGTACTAGTTTCCCATCTATTACGTTTGACTTCCCGGTTGTTACGTCCAAAATCTGCTCCTCGGCGCTCCCGAATCCGTGCTCCTGGGCCGCGCACAGCGGATTTTCAGTGTTCTGTTGGCAACGTATGCCTCTCGGTCTCTCTGCTGGACTCTTCAAATTATCTAGTCGAATCCAAATCCAAATTCGTTCGAATCCATAGTGGCTAGCGAGCTAGCGATGGCACGATCGGACTCCGTGTGGGATAGCTCAACCAGCTCGAAGATTTCAAAGTTTTAATGCGCTAATCTCTAGCACGTGTTTTAGTTCTTGGATCTTAACGGATTCCGTTCCTGTCGGACGTTCTGATGGAACTGATGGAAACGCGGCGGGCTCAGTGTGACGCCCATTTCGACTTGGGGAAAGGAGCAAGAACTGAGAAAAACTTGGTCGCTGCTCGACGTGAATGAGTGCAGTTGTCAGAAATCGTGCTGGAAACGATTTCTAGCAAAATAAAGGTACCATTTTATTTCTCTATTAGCCTCGTGCGACATTCGTGGTTCTATTTTCCCCACTGAGCAAAATGAAAAGTTGCCCCTCAAGGTAGCAATTGTGGTCGCGCCTTAATCGTGAAGATACGGTATAGGTTGACTGCTAGTTCTAAACAACTGAGCCGAAAAAGAATGCTCAGCTATATGGTAACTAACATGGTAGTCCTCCAAACCCCCAAAAGTCATTCTGGAGTAAATCCCAGTGTGACGGTTGCTTCCCGTCACACCTGTAGCACCACCAACAGCGTTATCGGTTGTTATGTTTTCCCGGGTGATGCATTCTTTTTTCCGCAGTCCCTGGAAAACATATCAATGAGGTTCTACTGTATATCTCAATAACCACGGTCAGATCAGTGAGGGACGACGAGGAGAAACTGCCTTCTAACTTGAAAAAGGCATGAGAACCAGACCACACGACCTTGTGCTGTCCTGGAGGTCAGAACGAGGACAAGGTCACAAGACAAGGTCCCACACCTCATTAAACCCTGCCACAGATAAATGAGGGACAATGAGAAAGAACTGCTCGCCCATTCGAGGAAGGCATTAGAACAAGGCCACATGAACTTGTCCTGTCCTGGAGATCAAATCAAGGTTAAGCTCACAAAACAAAGTCCTAAAAATCAGATCCACATGATGCCATCTCAATAAACTTCATCACAGATCAATGAGGGACAATGAGGAAGAACTGCTCGCCTACTTGGGGAAAGCATCAGGACGAGGCAACATGACCTTATCCTCTTCTGCAGGTCAGAACAAGGACAAGGTCCTGAAGATTGAATCCCCATGATGGCACCTTAACAGACCCTGTCAGATCAATGAGGGACAAGAGCAGGGCACACACTTGAGGAAGGCATCCATGATGTTCTTGCAGACGTCCACCTTGACGGACTCCTTCTGGAGAAGGTCCAGGAATGGGAGGAAGTGGTCGATGGAGAAGAGGACTGCAAAGTCATGGACATGCACCAGGATCCGGTCCACGACAGCTCCCAGCTGGGTGTAGTGGTTCTCAAAGGCACGGTCCGGAACCATCTGCTTGATGATTGCTCCGAGGAATGTGTTGATCTCGCGCTTCTGAAACGGCACAGGGGCACCTTGTCGGAGAAAAGTCAAATTTGGGGTTTCACTTTCCAAAGAAACGAAGAGCATCAGGAATGCCCCAGGATTAATTTCGACCCCCCGAAGACCTTTTAGCCTGGTATCAATATCTCGGTTACACAGCGACCTCGGCTCGGATTCGAACCCGCCACCTGGGGATCTGTAGGCTGGTGCTTTGCCTCGGAGCTACCAATGCAGCTACTTTGTTGGGGATCGAGATGCTAAAGTATGTGCCTCACGTAGAAAAAATTTTCGACTTATGGTGACATCCACATGCGGTATTTGTGGCCCAACTGTAGCAGAGTTCGTTGCTGCTGAGCACGTGCTTATGGTGAGTTTCCACAACCTTAGGATTACCCTTCTTGTCAGATGAAGGTGTACCTGCACTGCGAACAAAGCCCTTAAGGAACTGTTGAATCGAAACCTTAAGTACCCAAGTTTTTGCGCTTGTTACGTCGAGGGAGCCTTCATATAGACAAAGATCACTTTCATTTTATATATGATGTCCCAATAATAATTAAACCTATCATGGGCGTGTGTATGAAACTCCACCCCGAATTTCGCCAGTGTCAAAGACTGACATCTGCAGATGCTGCGTGACGTCACATCACGCTAAGGATCGTCAGATGGTCGGGATAACGTTGGTCGACGGATGTCTTGTATTTTGTATTGAATTATATAATCTCCTAGGCTGTACTTTATTAAGGTGAAAGCCTTATATTTCTCATCATTCAGTCGACCTTCAAAGTCCTTAAGCGAAAACACGTCGACGACGCAAACATTACAAAAACACGTCGGCGACACGAAGGGTACCAAGACCTGTGGTTCGCCGCTGGACCATGAGTTGGCGTTACTTGTGTCAGAATCGGCAGAGGCGTGCGTGTGGCGCAAATCCAGTGGGAGAGGAGGACACTCTCGCTCGAGCAGGCGCGTGTCATGCCTCGAGATTAACGGCGCCAAAAGTGCGTCGTCAGAAAGGGCACTGTCTTCAAAAATTTGCTATAACCCGGATTGGCGCTTGGGCTTTTGCCTTCAAGTCTTCGTAGGAATAACATAAGAGGCGCTCTGAATTTTTGAAATATGTTTCTTGTAATGCAGTTGACAAGCGTGTGCAAAATAGTTGTGCCTTTTAGCAGTATATCACTCGAAAACGGCTTCTAGCTTCAAGCAAACGTAGGCCGTTTTGCACATACACAAGTGCGACAGCCACCGATCGGACAAGGAGCACTTGCAAAGACAAGGATGCAGATTTTCCTCTGAAGCGGCATCTGTGTCCACATATCGGCAGATCCACTGGATCGGTGATGCGGCTGCGGGTCGTTCCCTCGGAGGCGATGCCCGCGGGTCAAAGGCAAACGGCAAATCGTTCAAAATGCCTGCAACATTTCTAGATCGTCACTTGACTCTGACAAGCTCGGTGAATCATAGTCACGCTCCATTTTCACGCGTGGGCCAAACAGAATCGGGCTGCACGCGTGCTAAATATAACTTTTGGCATCGTTTCAAGATGGCTTAGCTGTCGGATTCGGTCTCGCCGCATAATCAAACCCATTGATCCGGTTTGGGCGAAGAGTGGGTGGACATAGCTGAATACAGTGCAGTCCACTTATAACAATATTATTAAATGCGGAAAATCCGATCGTTATAACCGATTATCGTTGTATCCGGACTGACCCTGCAAACTGCCCAAAATAGTTCCCCCAAGCAGAAGGTTACTCACCAGTGTTCACTGAATCACACCATAGAAGAAGCGCCGCAATATAACAAAGTTTTATTCTAGGGTCATCAGCAAGCACACAATGAAATGGTGTTAAACACGCTAAAACAAATCCAAGATCTCCGCTTGCTTGTGCGGTTTCGGATCGTAAGAAACCACTGGTACAGGGCCTCCTCGACATCCTCGTACAAGGCTTCCCTAAGCCTTTTCCGCTGGTCGTCAAAGCCGCATGTTCCAGCCTTCTTCATTACGTTACGACGTCCCCGGATTTCAGGATGGTCGATATCGTCGACTGAGAGTGCTCAAACTTCCGGACTACACTTCTGACCTTGAATCCTTGCCGCCAATCACATAGGATTTGCTTTTTCTCTTTGAAGGAGATAGCTTTTCGCTTCGTCGGAGCTATCTTTCCCGCCAGCGACGCGGAGAAGAGGAGGGCGGGGAGGGGTTACGAGCTTACGGGTATGATGATGATGATAGCGCCGAGGTTTTAAGGCCGCGCGCAGCGCCTACTCACGGAGTATTCGGTCGGGGCCCATCGGCGATGATCGCGTCCGCCGATCTCGGTCGTTTTTTTGCGGAATTTCACAATTTGTATCTCATTTTCTGTTGAATTTTCGTAGTAAACACATTCTACGCGATCATTTATTGATCGTTATATCCGATATGCCGGGAAAAATGCATCGCTATATATGGTTTATTTTTACATAGAACCAATGCAAAAATTCATGCTTCTATAAAATCGATCGTTATAACCGATATATCGTTATAAGTGGTATCGTTATAAGTGGACTGCACTGTAAGCGCCCATATCCAGATTTCTAAGATATGAAAAAATGTGCACAGTATATTTATATGTAACATTGATGATCGGACAAGCGCCCATCCCCCATTTTTTCGCGATTATCTCTAAATTTTGAGTGGGCGCTTGCCCGATATTTTACGGTACTTTGATACATGGCCGATTTCCTGATTAAAAACAATATAAAAAATAGACGCCCTTTTTTTTGCAATTTGGTGCAAGAACCAGAGAGCGATGTCAGATGTGCGACAGCCTAGAGAAAGCCTATATTACAGGGAATTTCCAACCGCTCGATCAGGGTCACAGAGTTTATGAACGCGTTTGCAATACGAGCTGCGAGGAGGTGGCAAAAGCGTTGAGCGTCTGCAAGCGTCTCCACCTTTCCGCCTGCTTTTCTCCTCCGCAACAATGCAGCGCATGCGCACTTACGACCAATCTCTGCAAGAGGTGTCCGCCATTAAATTGCAAACGCTCCCCACGCTTTGCATTGAACCCTCTCTTAAATCTAGGCTCTCCACGACAGCCAATCACGAGCGATCACTTCCCATGTGCAATCCGCTCATATTTGAATATCCGTTTGCCGTTAGTCGGCCCCCTCGCCACATGGGAAGCGAACGCTCGCGATTGACTGTCACACTTCTGATGGCGCCCTCTTGTTCCTGTGTCGAATCACAGATAAACGGGGGTACTGCTATCCTCGATTACCTTTTTAATACGACAACCGACCGCTCATAAATGTAATTTTGGGTTTTTTAAGATGCTTGGGGCCCATAGACTGAGTTATGTCCATAAATAGATGATCTCAGAAACCCTTTTGTGCCCCCTTTAAGATGTAATGCTTCCTTTTATTATTCCTATCCTTGCAATATGTTACACCCATGGCAGACAAGCGCATGACACGAAAGAAAGGACAATAAAAAACCGACAGAACACGTGGCTTTCGTAACAAAATTCACGCTCCATGACAACACTACTGCAAGTATTACCTGTAAGTAGTAACCCAATATCACTTTTTCATTTACCCTTCTCTTGAAGCTAAGTCAAAGTCTAAATAGAATATGAGAATATAAATATTGAGTAAACCTTAATTATATTAGCAGTGGTGGAACTGACAGTTGGTTAAGGGGATACACCCCCTGGGAGGGTCAACTTTTGAACCCTTGGCTTAAAATTAATGAAATTTACAGGGTAGGCTGGTGGTCATGCTATAGGGTGCATGACAAACTTTCAGGTATGTCGGTTAAGTGGGAAGGAAATTAGGGCAGCTTCTATCAGCAACACCCCTACATTGTTTAGTTAATCTATTGTCGGAAAACTATCACAATATTCAAGATTTTTATTCGCTAGATATGTAGCAGAATGCCTAGGAGGTGCGCCTATGGAAAGTTTTTTGTAAAAAGTCATTGATTTCTATCAATTTTCTCTTCTGCGAAATTGGTCAACTTTTTGGTCTTCTGTGTCTCCGACAAAATGTCAACATTTTTTATAAAAGACATCTGTAAAGTGACAAACAAACTGCATAGGCGCATTCCTTATTAAATTTTAGTCAGGAAAAGTGAAGAACGAGCCTTCCCTGTATTGCCATTATCAAACGATAGATTGAATAAATGGAATTTATACCAAAAAGTGGAACGGAGAAAAATGTGTTCAAAGTGCTCCAAACCCTACCTTTTCTTTAGCTTCGGTGGACAGAAAATAATTTATAAAAAATTAACTATGCAGTGTAAACTAGTAAATATTTCTGGGAATACTCTCTGGATGTAGATGGATGTAAATATGTAATTTTTCAAAATCAATGTTTTTTGTAGAATTGTTTTTTCTCTGGGTAGTGTCCCCCCTTAACAGAGCAGCTCTTGTAGCAAAAACAACAACAACAGGTCACTGGAGCAGACAATTTCACACTCTCGTTGCTACATTTTAAATGAAGTCCATGAAACTTTGCAAGTGGAAAACACTTGCAAAGTGTTTTGTGCTTTGGAGGGGGTGGGCGCTTAATGTATAATCTGCAAAATTCCTAAGTTTGTCAATGTTGTAGTGGGTGCTTGTACGAAGTGGGCGGTTCCGCGATATTTCATGGTAGTCGTTTTTAAGTATTAGGGCCCCATTTGAAGTGTCACCTACCGTAAAACACTGGGCAAGCGCCAACTCAAACTTTGGAGCTAATCACAAAAGATGGGGGATGGGCGCTTGTCCGGTCATCAATTTTACATATAAATGTACTGCGCGTATTTTCCTCATTTTCTCAGATCTTACAAATTCGGGAATGGGCGCTTAATGTGGAATGGGTGGATTTGTGGGATTCTACAGTAGGTACATCGAGCATTAGCACTAAATACATCTAGGATGTTTTACCAACAGGGTGTTTTACCAGCCACCAACAAGAGGGCACTTGAAATGTTTTACCAGCCACCAACAAGAGGGCACTTGAAATGAAGAAATTATCATTTTGGGATAATGTTATTGACTGTGGCAGACATCAGGTAGAGTGTAAAATAATAATTGGAAATTGATCACCTAAAATCTACTAACTTTTGAAATGTTGCCACAGCTGGGACATTTGAAATAGAAATTTGCTGCCTGTCGCCAAACTATGCCACAGCTTCTGTTCAGACAACTACTAATTCTCTCCAATGAAGTTACCATAATATCTCGAGAGATAGCCCACCTAAAATCGATAGCAAATCGGATGAAAATTATGGTAAGCTAACTTGCGTTGTGCCATAAGAAAAAGAAAATTGAAAAAATGTGTTTTTTTATTTTGTGACCTTTGAAACCTGTGATCGCAGGAAGGGGCAATGAACCAAAGATGACTCTCCTTCCCAGTCAGCAATGTTCACTTATATCCCGCCGTAATTGGTTAACACCGTTTTTGCCCAGGTAACCATTACCCAGTGTCCTGCAATTACCGCATTTTCCGGACTATAAGTCGCACTTCCGTATATTGAGCCATTTCCGCAGAAAAATTGGTATACAAGTTGCACCTTTTTGCACGGTTCACGTGATGAATTTTTTTCGTTTTACGTGCATTAGTACAGCGAAATCTGAGTTTCACTAAATCGGCTAGTTCAAACGTACCGTTGAACGCGCAACAACTTGTTGCTTCGACTTGCGAGAAATGCCCAAACTCGGCACTGTCGAGTGTTTCGCAGCAAAAGGACGTAAAATGCGCAAAATGCGCAAAATGAGATAAGTAGTCAGCTTTATTCGAGTGTACACATGCCAAGCGAACGTGACACCCGTGAACCAAGCTTTGGACCACAAGGCCTAGCCTAGGCCAAGTCACGGAGACGACACAATATTTCTACACCATATATTTCTATTGGCAGCGTGGGCGAACTACAGGGGGTGCTTCTCTAGCTATCATCATCATCTGTGACGGTAACAGACTGGGACAGAGGACCGCGCAAATCATTGATCTCTGTTTGGGAAACGTTCGGCAAAGCCTGTTTCAAGCGTTGTTTTTTGGTGTAGTGATATTTGTAGTAGGACATTTTACCAAAGCTTGAAACCAAGGCACGCATAGCCGCGCTAACAAAACAGTTTGGCGCTGAGGTGTCCAAGCGCTCGGATGGTGGTGCGCTGCTCGCCACCCCATACAAAAAGCTGGGTAATGAAATTAGAATATCCACCGCTTTACCCCACTACAACTTCTACCACAATGAATAGGATGTATTTTTATTATGATTCGGACAAAATAAAACTGAGAAAGGAATGTCTCATCAAATTGAAAACAGGCAAGCGAAATTCGAGAACCTCTTGCCTGTGTAGTAAACACTTCAGTGAAAGCGTTGGTTCCAATCTGTTCTGTAGGCGGAGGCATGTGGTTTAGAGAAGCTCCTTTTAGTGAACGCGTTTTGCCCACCTCTCTTATCGACTCTCTTTATAGAGAACCCAGTCTAGAAAAAATAGCGCGAGCTTTCTTTAGCGAATTCGGTCGCCACCAAGCGGCGTGTACGGGTGGGCCAGGTGGTTAACATTTTTGTAATGAGCCGCTGCAGTCTGTCGCCGCGAAGCGGCATAAATGGGGTGGGGGGGCCAGCTGGGTTAACACACGCCTCATGATAGATACACTCGCAAAAAAGGGGAGCCTTTGCTTTAACCAGCGTCCCCTTTTCGATAAACGGCGTTTCTCTAAACTGAGGCACCGCTTTCTCTAAATCGAGCTTTGGACAATACATGCCCGTTCTCTTAAAACGCGTTTCGATAAAATGGCATTCAATCAACCATAGTAACCTGTTATGTGAGTGTTGGACTTTTATTAGTTCCATGTTGATTCCTTTTTAAATTTTAGTAAACCAATGAACAAACATTTCCTCAAAAACCCTGGCAGAAAGAAGCGGTGGGCTGGCTTCTGGAGTCGTTCCAATTAAATCCCTGCTTATTCACCCGGTCGATGCAAAATATGCGAGACTCCCTCGCGATCAAAGTCTTAACTCTAGTAAGTCGGGTGACACTTCCGCGTCTCAAAAATGAGGTATACCCTGCTATGAATTACTACCATTTGTATGCTTATTATGCAGACCCAAATGCGCATAATGCGTGATGCGCTTCTCAGCCAGAGATTTTAATTTGTAAACAATTCTTAGTAAAAACTGGATAGAAACAAATGAATCAATCGCTTGAATTTTCCAGGCCATGTCTGACAATTAGGAATTCATAAAATTTATGCTTTTGTTTCGAGCAGAAGTCAGAATGTGACAAACTTATTTGACCCGTATTCGATGCGGAAGGACTGAACGTCAGTTACTGACGAGCATTTGCTCACATCAACCTGTCGAGTGACCCTTGGATAGAAGTGTCGTATCGGCAAGCTCAATGTAGCTAGACACAAGTGCGCGGCGCTTTGCAACCACGTAACACATAGAAGTGTCGGCATGAGCAAGCTCAATGCAGCTAAAACAAGTGCGCGCGTGCACAGCTAAGAAGGACAGCACGTCATTCACTCTGGTGAATGCAAAACTTTTTGCTACAAGCAGCCTCCACAGATCCGAAAAAAACAAGAATCAGAGAGGCTGTGAACAGCCCTGAGGCACGCCATGAAAGCTGTAATGCGAAGCTCCAGGCTTGTTTATGAACATTTTAGTTTTTTTTTTTTTTATTGATATATATAAAAAGCCAACTTTGAGGGTGCCGTTATCCATTAGAAAGATCCCCCCACAAAACGTCATGCACGTTTCTTTTAATAAATAAACCATTTTTAATCGGCATAGATGAGAACTAACATAGCCATTCCGTGCTTTGACATAGCGCGTCGTCTGCACGCATCCTAACAGCTCCGTCACAGGAGGGCGCCCCTCGAGTGGCGCCACCAAAACATCTCATCGCCAATAGAAAAGTAATCTTGTTAATTCAATCTTGAAATATAAAATATTGCTTACTTCGACCTAGAGAGAAACGGTGGTGGGCAAATTACAAGCACGATTGGCCGTGCATGACGCACAAAAACAGGCTTTCCTTTTTTTTTCCAATTGCACCGCGGGCAAGTTACAAGCGCGATCGGCCATGCCCGGTTGCGCTTATCTTTTGCATATGGTTTCGGTATTTGAGTCTCCTCATGGCTCAAATTTGCCAGAGAATGACGCAGAGCCAAATTTAGTTGCCTGAATTTTAACAGAAGCTACAGCATATTTTGATGACAGGCAACACAGATCGAATTGGAATGTGCCAGCTAAGGTGAATATTTCGAAAGTTAATTAGTGGGACCAATGCTAGAAGGATTTCGGAAATCTGCTCCCGTTCCAGATCACAGCGCCGGAGAAAAGAAGGAGGCCCACCTTGCGCTTTGGAGAACTCAACGAAGATCTTAACAATGATCTCGGCGTTCTCCTCCTCGGACTGCCGCTCCTGGTAGATGATGATGACCGCTTGACCATGCCGAAGCGGCCACACTCGTCCGTCACCTCCGACTCCAGCTCGTCGTCCAAGTCCTCCACGCCAACCATGTTACGGAGCACCACCACGCACGACTGGAAACAAGTCTACTTGTCACGAGCAGACGCGAAGGGACCCCCATTTCGCAACTATGGCTGGACAATGATAAGGGTGAGCCCTTCTCATGCAAAAAGCACGGAGCCAAATGACCAATTTCTTCTCGACCTTCCTTCGAAAGCTGACGATTGGCTGTATAGATGTCTCGGATAATTGAGAAACCAGTTGAAATATTTCGTTTTTCAAGTCAAATTTGAGGGTTTTACGTGCCAAACTAATAAGGGCATCTGGCAGGTCCCAGCAGAGGACTGAGGATTAATTTGGCTGGATCTTTTGACGTGCAAACGAAATCTCAGCCTTATCCGTCAGACTGCAGGCACCTGGCCAGAATCGTTTGTTTTGTTAACAGTGCCCTTAACGATAAGTCCAGATACAGTCAAACCTGTTTATAACAAACTGTTTAAAATGCCCGGTTTTGCTTGATAAACCCAATAATTCATAATACAGGGGTGGAACTCATGAAATGTACTTGGGAGCAGCCACGGGAGCAGCTAAAACAGCTGTTTTGGAGCAGGTTGAGAGCAGCTAAAACTACATTCTGGAGCAGGCTAGGAGCAGCTCAGATCAGATTTCATTGCATTTGCACCTCAGCTTGTGTCTTAGACAAGCACGGGAGCAATTTCAATCGTGCTTAGCAGCACAGATGAACATGAGTGGTTAGGAACCTAGGTAGATGGGATAACAGTGTAACAGATGCGCCAACTTGAAACGTTGGGAGCCTTAATGAGAACCAAAAAGGAAGTACTTATTTTTTCTGAAGATAGTGTCCCTTGATATTTTCTGAGTGGCTTTCAGCTGCTCAAAATGCAAACCAGCACTGCTTATAGCACAACCTACACGTGCTCGACATAGCAATTATATGTGCGAACCACATACGTTGCGTAAGCAACGGACGTGCATTGAGCGGAGGAACCAGGGTAACAAATTTCGAGTTTATCCTATGTGGCAACTCAATATCGAAGCCAGCCAACTACGATTAACGGAGTTATCGTATTGTAAGCGATAAGCGGATCTTGTAAGCCGAGCAGATCTACTTCTCGCGTGAGAGCTGCTGGCTGACAAGGTTTCGGATCGGACTGCGTTTCAGTTCTATCAAATCACGATTTATCTTGCAGGAATGCGGTTCCTGCAACACAGAGAAAATAAACAGAGCAAAGGATTGCAAGGCCGACCAAGCTAAACGCGCTCATTGCTGGCATTTGAGCTGATAAAAACCGAAACCAAGACAAAATACTATTTGTTTTGGCGCACGTTGTGCGATTGGGAGCATAATGACGCAAGGTATTGGCTGTGGCGCAGTTTCCGCAAAATGGCGCAGGATGGCGCAGACAAATGCGTCTGGCGCGAAATGGCGCAAATGGCGCAGCCGTTCCACCCCTGGGCATCTGAAGAGAGAACCCAACGGGAAACCAGGTGGTACCCCAGAGTACGTCGCAAGAAAATACGGTTTTCTGCTCTTCGTTCCATAGGTGACACAGATTAATTCCCGCAGTTAATTGGCCCGTGTCCGAAGATCCTTGCACCACCCCCTTAATGTATTTATTCTACACTCGAAAAAGACTCCGTTCTTCAAAGGTTCTTCGACGTCCCAAGAACTCTTTCAGCTCGTGAAGACCGCCTTCGCCTCAAGCACTATCTCCCCCCGATGCACTCGAAAGGCAACTGGGCGATGAAGAACCCTTTCGCATAAAAAAATTAGCATAAAAGATTCCTAGCGTTAGCGTTGTTGAAAGGCATTTGCCGTCTTATCCCGTTCGTCACACGAAGAAGTGGAGGATGGTCAGTCAGCGAACAAACTATGGCCTCCAAATGCTTAAATATACCCTTGCACGTCTGTTAAATAACTTGTGTCTATATTTTTGTGAAATAATTTTTGTGACTTTGATAGTGTACTTCTGAAAATTTGCGTTCATATTTCTGAGCTTAATATATTTCCGTTCTTTTTTTTTTTTTTGGGGCATAGAGATTGTGCGTGACAAAGTGTGTGGCACGAATGTGGCATAGTTATTTTGTTCATTTTCAGTTTGTGTGTCTTTGCAGCGAGTTGCAACACTCGTTTCTTCTTCTTTTTTTCCTTTTCTCTTTCTTTTATCGTTTTTTTTTTTTTTCTTTTCTTTTTGTATTTTTGTATGCCCGCATGCAGCTGACCATGTAGAGCTCCGAGGGCTAGTCAAGCTGCGGAATGCAGCTTTTTTCCTTAGCAAACGCCCCCCCTGCCCCCCCCCCCCCCCCCCCCCCCCCCCTCCCCTCCAACCCCAACTATAGTTGGTGCAGGTCAAGAACGAAGTGGAAGCCCCTCCCACCTCTAGATGGAAATAATTATTATTATTATTATTATTATAGATTTTTCATGAACCCTTCAGAGGGCTCTTAAAATAACTTTTTAGGGTGCAAATACGGACAAGCCTAAGAAGCCCTAAAAGTTCTTTTACAATCAGACTTTTTATAGAGTGTATACAAATACTGCCACCCCTTCCGAGTTGGTGGTAAAATAGAACCTTTCAAAATTAAGTCCTCTTCTGGTAGACCTGCAAATACTGGACACTGGACAGTAGGGTGGGAAAAAAACACAACGAGGCTGATAAGTCCGTAATATAGCATACAAAAGCATACAAAAGGTTATTTCCACCCATATGCATGCGGTTATACAAATGCAAGTTTCGCGGTGTTGGCTGTTCCTTCATATTGCATAGTTTTCGGAGCTCTGAGAGGCACCATCTTTTCGAAAAGGACCTGGCACAAGAAGTTTCAGCAGCTCACACTTTCTACAGATTGTTTAATTTTAATTCGAACGGATTTTTTTTTTTTTAATCAAAGGGGGTCAGGGTTACACGAGTGCCGTCTTCATATATTTACCAGGCTCGGCGGACATTAGATGAAAGGATAATCGTCATGGTGAGTTGGCTAATTAGCCAAGATTTGTTAATTAGCTTTTTAATCATTGATTTTAGGGGATATGTTGCAACTGCATTATTGACAGCAATTACTGTTAGAGGTCGCACTCATTTAAATATTTTGCAAAAACGTAATAGATTTTTTTTAGATATTATGCGATTAATTCGCGCGTTTTTTTTTTTTTTTTTTTTTTTTTTTTTCCCACGATTTAAAACTTGCGCGCGCAAAAAGAGCGCTGCAAGCACAGCCCACAATAACGCTTGGAAGAGTGACGTCACTATGTCGGCAGCGTTTTCTTGGTGGGTGCGCAGATGGCTCAAGTGACGACGTGACTGAAACGAAGACGTCACTCTTCCAAGCGTCATTGTGGGCAGGGCTCGCGGCGCCATTTTTGCGCGCAATTTTTAAGCCGTGCGACTAAATCGCCGCCCAGCGGAATAGCGAAAGAGAGAAACGGGGAGCTCGCGCCTAAACGAGTGTTTAGCAAACTATAGCGACCGCCTGGCGGCTAAAGTGCGAAACAAAGAAGCCGAGATCAAATGGATCAGGTTGGAGAATAGAGGTACAGAGCACGACACTGTTAGCACGAACACGCGATTACAGTCAAATGTTTCGCCAACACATCGCAATAGGTGAGCGGGCGCGCAAACGAACAGGGCACCGCGGCGTTTCTACGTGTCACCGCGGGGGTACGCGTGCCCCGAAACAATGACGGAGGCTGTGTCGCGAGTATACGACGAACCACGGGGAAGGGCCAACGCCCGGCAGCTGTTTTACGGGAGGCGAGCACAGGCCCGCGCGAACACGGGCTCCGGGTCGCGTCAAGCACCGAGCGAGGTCGTCAGCACGACGCGCGGTTACGAAGCGGAGCTGCTGCTCCGGTGAACGCCTCGTCACGTCGCGCGGGGACATCCACGGTCGACGGCGCTCCAGTCGGTCGGCCAACTAACGAGACGACAGAGAACGGATGCGGCCGGCGGTGATAAAAGTGAGGCGACAGGAAAATCTAGGCCGTCCCCCTCGGACCGGAGATCGTTGATGCGGCACGCCCGAGCGTCCATTGTTGTGACAGCTCGTTCCGCGCATTTATGCCGCGCCCAAATAGCGGCCGAAATCGAGAATGCGCTCGTGTCGCGGCGCGGAGTTCTCGTGGTTTCGCATCCGCGTGTCAGCTCCGCCAGTTTGAACTCCGGGAATTTCACGCCTGAAAACTTGGGTAGCGTTAGAGGGGCTGAGCGACGACGGGAGAAGGCGAGTCCGGTTGCCCTCCATTTGTAGTAGGCGGCGAAACCATCATGAGGCACTCCTTACTGGAAAAAGGTCCAATGGACCTTTTTCCAGTAAGGAGTGCCTCATGACGGTTTCGCCGCCTACTACAAATGGAGGGCAACCGGGTCATGAGGCACTCCTTACTGGAAAAGGTCCAATGGACCTTTTTCCAGTAAGGAGTGCCTCATGACGGTTTCGCCGCCTACTACAAATGGAGGGCAACCGGACTCGCCTTCTCCCGTAGGAACAGATTAGTGTCGCAACAGAACAGTGCCCCCCAAAAATGGCGAAAGGGCGGTCAAGGTCAAGGGAAAGGGTGTGCGCGTGCGCAGACGCTTACTGGAAAAAGGTCCATTCAGACAAGCTTAGTGGCACTAGTGGAACCCAAATATACTCGCACGCAACTCCAGTGACCAAGAAGCTTCTTTGTCGCCGCGGAATTTCGAGAATAAAAGCGGACGTTTTCTTTAAGTCTCTCCTTCGGAAAACTTGATGACGAAGTTGTGTCGATCGCATTGTTGTCGTTGTCAACAATGCGATCCCCAGGATTTCGTCGTCAAGCTTTTTGCGATCCCCCGCGGTGACGATATTTGAATGCGGCTCATACAGTGGACCCGAGCACTGCGTGAGCATTCGATTTGGCCTCGGGATAATCAATGGATCGACACGCATTCAGGTATTGGCGACGTGCTCGATCGAAAGCGTCGCTGTGGTCGGCCTTCCGCGATTGGCCGAATGCTGACTATGACGTCAGCGAAGGATTTCTCATTGACGAAATGAAGAGTAATGTAAGAACTTCAATTTTGATAGTGTTGGCAGCGTTGGTTTCAGAGCGCCATGATTTTAAGCTTCCACCATGCTCATTACAAACACCATCAAGCTTGCTGTTCGCGAGGTAATGACGTCACGAAAGGGAACCATACGAGGGCGCCACCGAAACATCTCAGCGCTAATAGTGGCTCGTACTTAATCGCTTCGACGACGGGAATAGCCTTAACAACAATGTGTGGAACTCAGCGCGCGCCCTGTGTTTTGACAACCCCAGCGCGTGGCTGTCTATGATAAACATTGGCGGCATGTAATCGGCTCCAGATCACGTGACCACTTGTCCTGGCTGGTGAGTCGAGGACGTGAACGCTGCTAATTTTTTCTCGAATTTTTATTGCGATTGCCATCGCGTGTAGGAGAAAAAACAAACAAAACGAACGCGTGTTTCGAAGGTTATGAAGGCCAATGAATAACTCTAAGCCGCATGTGACCGAGCGTACAAACATGTTTGCGTTGCCCCTGAAACTTCGTGCCGGGAGGTTCCTCACCATGGGCACTGGCCAACGTTATGCAGTTCGTGCATCCAAAGCAGAAAGAGAGGAGGCTGAAACAGATTCGTGCTCGGTGGACTCGCTTCCAGTACGATCGATAACATGCTGCGCGCGTCGTAAAGGGAGGGGGTGATGCCATTTAAAAGACTTTTGCATCTCGTCAAGCTTTAAATCGATACACTGACACATACACGCCACGTACGCACGGGACTATGGCCCAGGCGGGTGCTTTTACTTGGCCACCCTTTTCAGTCGCCCACACTTTTTCCCACATCCCCGTTGAGAAATCACGGGCTATATTTGATGAGCACAAATCGCGCGGGAAGGCAGGGCCGGATTAACGAGGACGCAATTGTGAACCGGGTCCCCCGCAACCGGCTTACTTGAGCATTTTTTAGGCGTAATCGCAAATTCGCTAAATCAGAAATAGGGAAGTTGGTAGTCTACCCGACCCCGATAAGATCAGAAATCGAATACGCGCACAGTAATCGATTTGGTCGCCATTTTAAAATTGTCGCACTAACAAATAAAGAAACGTCCAGCATCAGTTTTTTTTTATTACTTTTTTTTATATACCACTGTCACGTCATTTCGGGATTAGTGCAGAGCGTCGTAAGCTTTCTTGACTACTCCTTCTATATAGACGCTTTAAAAACGCGCCAGATCGAGCCGCCGTTGCCAACCTTGAGAGACGCCGAGCCACTGAAGCGGGCGTTGACAAGCCTCCAGAAAAGGACTATGCTGGGGAGAAGGACGCAGTAGCACCTCAAGTAGTGGCAATAACCTGTCCAGCTGTGGTAATGATGAAGTGAAGCGAACGGAATAAGAGGGAACAAAAACGGAAGGTCGGTTATGGCGGCGCCTATGCACAGTTGCCTGAAAGCGCAGACTAAACACTCTTGAGTCAGTTTTCGTCAGAGTTGATAATCTGCGTAAAATCAAATTCCCTCATACTTCAACTTCGTTTTTCCCAAATTCTACACTACCACTTGCACTGTCCACCATCGCTTGCACTGTCCGCCATTGCCGGCTCACATGCCACGAGCATGCATTGGACACGAGTGTGACGTCAGCGCTCGGCGAGGACTCGGACCCATCACGCGCTTCGTGTCCAAGCAATGACGACCGCCAGTGTTGCTCGACAGACTTTTGAAAAGGGTCTATTGCGGAATAGAATGTATCGCCAAACGAGCCCAACAGAATGTAACAGCGCTCAAATCTCACGAAACGCTCGGTGCCTGTATTATTCGCAGTAATGAGATTTAAAATTGCACTATAACAACTGTAAACCTCTTATTCTCTCAATTGTGGGCATGTGCCATGCTTTGTTTTTACTGTTTTGTAATGTTTTGACAGAATGTTTGAATTGCGTTTCAACCCTCCCTTGTGCCACACTCGAAACGAGCCATTGGGGGTAAATCAACAAATAAATCCCAGACAACGTTCTTCGAATATCTTCAGGTTATCTTCGTACTTCCGCGAACTACTTGGCTGAATATTGCGCAACATCAGTTCTTCTACTGTTGCGAAACTCGGCACTCCAAGCACACCAAAACGAAATAGTAGGGATAGGGAACACGTCGCCGATATCTCAAACGTACGCAGGTGGTATAAGCGGAGTTCTCCACGATGATGCGGCACCTGGAAATTTGTAGTCGAGTGAAACCTTCCAACTCGGACACACTGACGTCTGTTTTAAGAGGCCCTCCGCCCGGGTACCCAGAGCAAGAGAGGTTCCCACGTGTCGACTCGAAGCCGGGTTGTGAGTCCGGAAACGCGAGCGCCGCTCTCGCGTTCGGAGCGGGACCACTGTGGCGGAGTCCGCCGATGGGCATTGCTCGCGCCGCGTCCGGACATGGTTGGGCCAAGTGGCCGAAGCGATGCGGCCGACAAAAGGCTCCCCCCGTCCCTGTTCGCACGGTGTGCCGTTGCACCGAACCGCTTCGCAGTTCGAGCGTGAAAACGCGACGCGCGTATCCTCGAGCGCGTTCGTGCGGAACGCCACTGGTATCGTCGCTGCAGCAGCCGCGGTGGCGGCGGCGGCGGCGGCGGTGGATACCCAGTGCTAAGCGCGGCCAAGTGTCTCAGACGGCTGGGCGCCTCCCCCGGAGAAATCTCTGCGTGCCGCGAGCAACCTTCCGTTTCTTTCGGTCGTAGACTTCCACCAACTGCGCGAGGGAGCCACGGGTATAAGGTTACGCGGCGATAATGAAATTCTGCCGTTGGATGTATTCGCGTCTTCATAAATGATAACGCATGCATGCAGTAGCGGCGTCGACGGAGCCGTGATTCACGCAGAGAGCCAAACCAGGGTTGTACTCGGATGTGGCAAATATTCGTCGGGAAATAACCAGAAAGCGCATTGACACCGGCAAAGCACCGGCCATGCCCTTCGGGAAGATAAGGATTTCCGTATTTGTACCTCTGCAACCTGTTTTTTTTTTTTTTTTTTTTTTTTTTTAGCCCATTAATACGTGTAATGTCTAAAAACACGACTTTCTAACGTATCATATAAACTCACTCATTTAAAGCTGATTTCGCTATGCACAAACATCAAAACCTGAGGGGAAAAAAAACGCGTGACGATATGTTTTTATTTTTTCTGCCGAATCTCGTGATTGGCCAGACTCCCTGCCCATATACTGGCTACGGCTTGGGCGATCCGCGCGTGCCGCCATCACCCCGCAGCGCCGCACCCCGCCGATAATAAGACGGTATCCTTGAACCTATCGGGAAGTTGGTCGGAAACGTAGCAGCGGCGAGCCAGGGGAGAGGCACGGGCACCCTTTTTTTTTTTCACCCACGTTGTTTTCATGGGCGTCGGTGTTGGTCTAGGCCGGCTCCGAGCATCTCCCGAGCGCACGCCTTGGCAATGGCAAACCGGTCTCCGCCGAGGACGGCCCCCGCCTGCTTCGCTCCGCGCACGGCTGGATCAGGCAGCAGCCGTCGGCGGCGACCCAAACACGGTCCAAACACGATCCAAACACGGTCCAAACCCGGCATTCGGTCCAGCTGCAGACCGCAAAATGTTTTCGCCAGCCCTAAGACGTCCGCATTTTTTGTGACATTGTTATCGCTGCGATCACTGGTCAGTGTTTAAAATGATGTATAGCTTGCCTAGAAAATGAACTCAAACAGTGTTTTTTTTTGCGTAATGGCACGTTTTGAAACCCAGTTCGTCGGACGATGCAGAGCAGGAACAATGCCCGATTACAGCAACCACCGCAAGTCATCGAAATGCCGATTTGTCCGAACGGACAAACGCAGACGAGAACAAAAACGTCCGGATGGTGTTTCTCTCTCTCTCTCTCTCTCTCCAAAAAATCATAGCAACCCGTACGTCGAAAGTCCTTGCAGTCGTACTCGGTCGGACTCGGCAAGTGTGTGAATCGCCCTTCAATAGGGAGTTTTAGCGAGTCGTTTTTCAAGCACACGGTTCCGAAATCACGAACGGTACAGCTGGTCCGTTCCGTGAAACCGTACGTGAAATTTGACATACTTTAGCGAATCGTGAAAGTTGCGCGACCGTGTAAACGATGATGATGATAGTACTTAACGGTGGCGCCATCTTCTAGTAAACATGTGAAACATTCTGCAACGTGTAAATCCGTGGCGGACACCGTGGTGGCGGCTCGTGTTTCCGGCGTACGACTGATGTAAACAAGACGGCCGATGTAACATTTGCCGGTCGGAATTTCAAGAACTACGAAGCTATATGGAGTAAAAAGTATCTAAACGACCGTAAAGGTATGTGGTGTGTCTCCGTCATCCTGAACTTGAACGATCGTTCACGTTGTGTGCCGTCGAACCAAATCATTTC
>JABSTQ010000490.1:0-14762 GCA_013358835.2 Ixodes persulcatus
CCAGATTACATCGTTTGCAATTACGGTTGGCTTTAGATTGTTGAGTTATTCCGAATGCATGGAATTACCTTTTCATTAATTTTAAAAATCTTGTATTTTTTATAAGACTACGGAGTGGAAACAATGACAAGCTTTCGAAAAAAAATCTGGAAAAACAATATATTGGGTCGATTTCGAGGATGCATGGATGCTGGTGTGGAGGCGCAGCTACCAATTCATATACTAGTTGGTATCGCATGAAAGAACCACGAAATGCCGTGCGGTTAGAAAGAAATATTCTTAGAAACAAGGTTACTCATTATAATTAGTAAATTATGTGTTCTAAAAGTTTACATGGAACAGATCTAAGTTAATAGGTTTATATTTGATGCAGAGTTGCATTTCCTATATTTATGAATTGGAACTACATTTGCTAATCTTTATTCAGCCGGCGCACACCCAGTTTCAAGTGACTGCTGGATAGCTGGCGAGCAGAACGCCTTACCCAATCTGCCCCTGGACTTGGTTCTGCCGTAGACGCTCGATCGAAGTGACGACGCCATTAATACTTATGTTAGGATAATCCATTTCTAATCTTATTCTGCTGCAGGAAAATTCAAATAAATGGAGTTCATCGATAAACACTTCACTAAGAAGTGTTAAGTATTTAGGCTGCTTTATAAGGAGCAAGTGTTACGTCACTTTCTTCAGTAAGAAAATATTTTTTTTCTCTTTGGAATTCACACCACACCCAGGAAGTTTTGAGGATCCGTTTTAATATACTAGTCAAGTCATGGTTGAAAGAATGGTATTTCGCTTTTCTTATTTTATTTTCGCAAAACGTGCACCTACTTCATACACTAGCCAGTCATGCTGCTATCCGAATATTTGGGCCTCTTCAAAAATATTTTCTTTTTTTTTAATTTGCACCTTAAACGTTTTGCGAGAACCAGGGACAGCTTTCACTTATGGTAATAACCAATTTCGGGAGAAAATTTTACGCATTTAAATTAATCTATTTTACAGAGAGGCGATTGCGTTCTATTGAGCATTCCAGGTACTGGCTTTCATAGTACACTAGAATTTTCACAGGGCATGCTTCAATGTCATCGATTTTCGCCATAGAATAATCATATGTGACTTTCCTAACATCAATTCAGCCAGTGTTTAACAAATGTGTCGTTTAAATAAACAAGTCGATGATCGCTAATTTCAGTAATCACAAACACAGTCATGTTTTCGGGATGGGAAGTACAAGCAAGGTCAAGAAAAGCTTTACATCGCGTAGGCTCATTGATGAGTTGTGTAAGTGAAAACGAATGAAAGTTATTTATAAAACTTGAGGACTCATCTTTTCGAGAACAGGTGCTAAGCACTTTCAAAATAATATAGGCAATTCCTGAGTAATTAAAATCACCCGCCAAATTGAGCACTGATCGAGGGTACTTCAATAGAATATGTTCGAAAGTATTACTTAAGTCGTTAAAACAATCACAGTAGAGTCAGGAGGAAGATAACGACTCCAAGAATCACATTTTTAAAGGCAACACAAGAAATAGATACACAAAGGGTTTTAAAACGCAAGTCAATTGATAAAACGAAGTATAAATGTTAGAAGAAATATGCTTCACCTGTTGACCCGGGAAACATGCCAACAACTAAATACTTCAATAGAACGAAAGATTACGGCCAACGACGAAGAGAATAAAAATATCCGAACCAAAAAAACGCTTTCTTCACGGCAGTATTGAGCGCGACTCTTCATTGGTCCAGTCTTACGAATTATAAGCGATGGACAGGGTTCCAGGGCGCGCCACCGTCGGCAGATCACCAGCGCCACCGTGGCCAAATGATGCAACACTGGGGAGGCTAAAATCGGCAGCGCCGCCGGCGTACCCTTGCGCGATTACGTTTTTATTGTCAACTCCGAGCGTTGTGTTATCGCACTACGCTATACAACTGCTTTCAAAATGTATCAAACTTCAATATATCAATGTGTTCGCGGGTGTGTCTGCGTGATTCTAGCATGGAGGAACTGCAGTAGGTGCAATACACGATAGGTTGAGGCAACCCAAGACGGAAAAAAAGCAGAGAAAAATTGAAGGTCCAAATACTATGGCCTAATTCAAAGAAACCGAGTTGACAAAGGCAGCTGTCCTTTTTTACGTTGCTTTCGAACGCCTCAATTTACAAAAGCAAAGAATGTGTCAGGCTTTCCTCATAGACAAAAGTGGAACAAAGCTGTACTGCAAGACGCTCCACGGTTTCGATATACACGAAACAAAAACATTCAATTTCTTTAAAACCTTCCTTAATCCTGACATTAGCAGTAAATGTAAACTGGATTGCGACATATTATACTTTGTATAATTGTACACACATATTTTTATTCAAATTTTGCAGGTTAAGAAGCTGTAAACCATTGGAGCATGAGCGTGATAGAACTCCATCGATATTGAGGGTGTCAAAAAAAAAATTACACATTCTTTTTTTCCGCAAAATAAAATAGGCATCGCCGAACGCTCATTCTCCGCCCAAAGGTAGTGCTAGAGGTCACAACCAGATGCCAAGGTCCGATCCGATCCGATACCTTAATCAAACCACCAGATGTCACAACCAGATGCCAAGGTCCGACCCAATCCATTGAAATTTTCTAAAAATTTCAATGGGAAATCAAATATAAACGGAGTTTTCGAATACATGGAGCTCTATGGCACCAGAAAGCAAAAACGGGCGAAAATGGGCTCCATTTTCCCATTGAAATTTTAAGGAAAAATCACTTATAAATTTTGAATAATTTATCGGATCGGGATGAAACTTTGGCATCCGCTTGCTTCCTCTGTCGCTACGTTTGGGCGGAGAATGAGCGTTCGGCGATGTCTAGTTTATTTTGCGGTAAAAAAGAATGTGTAATGTTGGTTTGTTTTGTGACAGCCTCTACTCAAATGAAAAACGTTCCGAATTTCTACGGTAATTTTTTGTTCCTCTCGTTAAATAGAACCATGCAGTGTTTAAATACAAGCATACTATGGTAGGTAGTGAGCGAAAGTCTTTGCTCATTCATGTGATAAATTAGTCACTAGGAAAATAACGTACAATTGGCTGTATTGAGAAAACAAAATTTAATAGTGCTTTTTTAATCTCACCTACCGCCTTTGTAAGATTCCCCTTAAGTAGGTTCTTCAAATTAACAACATTATTGCACAAAAATACGTTTCGTCACAACCAAATTGTAAGAATTCCACGCACATTCGATGAAGTATGAACCTAAATTTTTTTTTGTTTGTTCTCTCAATGAACACCAACGTTTTTGAATTATGTTTAAGCATTGACGACTTATGCATCATCCTGTATATGGGGCATAAGCTAAAAAACTAATAAACACTCAAGATGTTTAAGACCCGAGACTGGTGAGGGAAAAAGACGAACTTTGAAGTCGTTGAAAAATACTCTGGAAATGACTGTCAGGTATAAAAAAAAAACAAACGAATTCTATGTTTCAGATCTGTTTCTCTTTCTTTGCAGCACAATTGAAATTAACCAGCTGAGAACCAAGACACGCATGGCGCTACAAATACCCGAGAAACGTTTGTGATTTTTAATTGAGCAGGAAATTTCACCTCATTTTGACGACGCAGACAATCCACATAATTACTAGATACACTTGCCCCAAACCATCAGGATTCATCACATAGTGCTTCTGTTGCAACCGGACGATGAAGAAGAAGAGAAGCGGCGGGAGCTCATGCCTTTTGTATTTCTTTATGTCTGAAAAACTAACAGTAAGGGAAACGATTGCACCGACCGATTTGTCAACCGTAATTTTCTTCGTATTCCTTGCTCCTCAACATATGGTGCCGAAACCCTAGAATTTTCCGCAGTACAAGGGCCCAAGCTACACGCCGCAGAGAATTTCAATCCTGCAGCTGCAACGGAATTCAGCAGTTCATTGGCGGGAGCAGACCACTGGGAAAAGATCAGAGACGGAACCTTCGCAGGCGCCCATACGGCCTCGTAAATCCGAATAGTCAATGGAAAGGTTGAAGGCTAGGCGGTCGGCTCGGCGGGCACAGAACACTAGCATTGTGAACGACGCCAGTCGAATTCTACAGGATTCCATCCCCGATCTAGCAAGAGTGCGTTCGATCAAGGACAGACTCACTACCAGCCATGCAGAGCTCCAACTACTGGACGGTGAGATAGAGCCGCTAATTCCAACCCAAAAACTGGAACGTGAGTGCACCGCCACTGCAGAAATCCAAGACGAAGTCGTCATGGTAATCAGGGAGTTGGACAGCAAGATTGAATACCTACAATCGCAGAGAATTATAGCTTCGGCGGCGAGCACCGGAAACCAAACCGGCATTCGAGACAGCTCAGCGAGACGTGGGTCAAAGCTTCCGAAACTGGAGCTATCTACCCTCGATGGAGAGCTAAGCAACTGGCTCACATTCTGGGAGCAGTTAGGGCTCCGAGGTAGGGCTCCGAGGTAGGGCTCCGAGAGGTTATCAGGGCTCACCAGACCTACAGTTTGAAGGGGAGTTAATCGCAGATAACCTGCATATGATGCGGACGGATTGTGAAGTTGCGAACCAGCCAGACACACCACTTGCTGTTCTTCAGGTTGACTTAAGTCGAGCGTTTCATAGGGTAAATCATTACTTTCTCTTCGGACTGCTCGACTTTGTGGGCCCCGGCACATAGCTTGGGCAGTGGGTCCTGATACGCTACACGGATATTTAAACTCACCCTTTAATAAATGGGCAAAAACAAACAGATTTGCAGTAGGAGCAACTATGAGACAAGGGTGCCATCTGTCCCCTTTACTTTTTGCCCTTTATCTAGAGCGTCTGTGTCGGTCGCTCAGCTCGGACAGAGACATAAGAGGTCTTCGGATGCCCAACGTGAGCCTCAAAGTGCTGGATTATGTGGATGACGCTGTTATCACAATGCCAGACGATAGTTAAATACCAAAGGTACTCAAGATAATGGAAGAGTACTGTGTCACATCGGGAGCGAAGGTCAACTCTGTGTAGACCACAGGAGCATGACGGGGGAACTGGCCGTGCAAGCCAGAAATGCTGCTAACACTGAAATTGTCCTCGTGCATGAATAGGTACCTAGGAGTACATCTTGGGGCCTCCCAAATCGATTGACGAAGTATGGGCGCCAAAACTTCAAGCGATGAGAATGTCCCTTCTTCCTTGTCGGAAAAGACTGATAAACGCAATCCAGCGCAGTCAGGTCTGCAGCGTTGTCCCGTTCTCGGGCGTCCTTTACGCGCTACGTGTAGTCCCAGTTAGCAACCGTGTCATCAGCAAATTTCATCGCCTTTCCGACACTTTTATTTGGGCGTCACCAATGAAAAAGATGTGACGAATTAACACATTTGGGAACTTATGAATGGAGGCTTCGGCCTGATCAAAGTTGCTTTAAAACTAATGGTGCAGCGCTTCTGTTTTTTTAGAAACTGCCAAGAAGGAATCACGGGAACAGCGCTACAGCGGTACGGAGTCGCATACCTAAGTAAGTGGGTGGTTGTCGCGGGAGAAATTCCGAAGAAGTCGAGACACCTGGCGTTCTAAAAAGAGATCGCAAAAGAAAAAAAATTTTTTTTCTAAGCAAGATTTTTGTGGGAGTACCTGTTGCAAGTAACTAGAAAGAAACTCTACTGGGACACATTGAGCACCATGTTTCCTTTACCGTTGTTCAGAAGGGGGCATGGTGCTTACGAAGGAACGAAGTGGTGACAGAGCATCAAAGAAAAAGATGTCCATCGGATGCGGGTGCGCTGGGTTAAAAGGCTACAAGCGCTTGACGGGGATATATAATAAAGTCTTGGCCCGAGCTTCGTCGTGTTAGGTTCCTTTCCTTGCTTCGCCACCACACTGGTGACCCGCGAACTATGGCCACGAACACGCAAGAAACGTTTCGAACGTCACGCCACAAACGACTCGTTTCGGCCACCTGGTAGCTGCCCTTCCCAACGAAGTAGCATTGGAAGTCTATGACATTCTCTCAAATTTGCCCAGCGCTGCACCGTACGACACGCTGAAAGCGGCAATCCTAGAACGAACGATGGTTTCGGAACGCAAGCGCCTACAGCAGCTGTTGGCAGCAGAAGAGCTTGGAGATCGGCGACCTACACAGTCACAACGTCACATGCAGGCCCTTCTTGGCGAGCGCGCGGCGACATTTGATACGACATTACTAAAATACCTTTTTCTACAACGACTTCCTTCCACTGTCCAGATGCTACTTACCACGGCAACAGATTTAACCCTGCCTGCTATAGCACTGCACGCCGACAAAATCATGAAGGTCGCGCCTCCACAGGCTTCTGTGCACAACTCGAAAGTACATCAGCTCTCTGAACGACAACAACAGAGATTCGCCTCCTCTGAAGAAATGACGGCCCTTCGGGAGGAAGTGAAGAACCTGACCACACTCGTCTCAAGCTCCCTTGCTCGTCATTCAGAGCCATCCCGTAACTCGTCCCGATCTGCTCGATCTCCTAGCCGATCATCACAATCGCGACGTTTTGCCCCTTTGAGGAGCCAATCTCCAGACGCTCAACCTTGCTGGTACCATCGCAAATTTGGTTCCAGAGCAGAACGCTGCACGCAGCCTTGTGGATGGTCGGGAAACGAAACCAGGAACACTAGCGGCGCCGAGTGCTCCTCCAAAACCTTCTGACAGACGCCTGTTTTTCCTCAAAGACGGACTTTCAAATGTTCAGTTTCTCATCGATACAGGGGCCGAGGACAGCATTCTTCCTTCGCAAACCACTGACAAAGGCTCCCCTCTCATCGGTTACCTATGAGCAGTAAACGGCAGCAGCATCTCTGTGTACAAGAGAAGATCCCTTGCTGTCGAACTAGGCATTCGGCGAATATTTCGTTGGGTATTTCTCGTTACACAAGTCAGCCATGCCATCCTGGGTGCGGACTTTTTATCCCATTTCACACTTTTGGTTGACATTACACACAAGAAACTCATTGATTCTACCACCAGACTCTCCGTAATGGGCAAGCCTACAACCATCTCATCTTTCGCCTTCACGATAAAATGCTGCGTAGCCGAGCCGTACACAAGTCTTATCAAAGAATTCTCGATTTTGACTGCCTCCCCTGACTGGACCAAACCAGCCACGCTGGACGTTGTACACCGTATTGTCACCCGCGCTCTACCTACTCATGCAGTTCCCCGGCGATTATCCCCTGAGAAACTTCGCACCGCCCGGCAAGAATTCAAACCTATGTTGGAAATGGGAATCGTTGGGTTATCCTCGAGCTGTTGGTCCTCGCCCCTCCACATGGTTTCCACAAAAACTGGCGACTGGAGGCCTTGTCGGGATTACCGTGCTTTTAATTTGACCACGCTCCCTGACCGCTACCCATTGCCCAACATTCAAGACTTTACTGTCAAGCTCAGAGGATCTACTATTTGTTTCGAAAATATACCTCACGAAAGCATACCACCAAATTCCTGTAGCCACAGGAGACATCACCAAGACATCCCCGCATGACATTTGGTTTAAGAATTGCCGCACAAACTTTTCAGAGATTTATCGGCGTTGTGACGCGGGGATTTACGTTTGTTTTCCCGTACGTTGACGATATCCTTGTCGCAAGTACATCACCAGAGGAGTATCTCTATCATCTCCGGCTCCTGTTCGAACGCCTTCAAGACTACAACCTCATCATAAACGTGGACAAGTGTGAGTTCGGAATTCCTTTGTTTGACTTTTTAGGACACATGGTGGACAAACAGGGCATTAGAACACTAACGACGAAAGTCAAGGCCATCTCCGAGTTTCCTCGCCCTGAATCCCTCCGTCAGCTACGTCGTTTTTTGGGGTTGGTAAACGTTTACCGCCGTTTTATACCACATTGCGCGACCAACCTCCGACCTCTTGAAGCAATGCTCACGCAATCCAAGTCTTTAGCAGCTGCACTCTCTTTGAATCAAGAGGCCGACAACGCTTTCTCCGCTGCCAAGAATAGTTTAGCCCAAGCGACAATGTTGGAGCATCCCCAACAGGATGCTCTTACAAACATCATGGTAGACGCTTCCGGTGTTGCCGTCGGCGCTGTGGTACAGCAGTACCTTGGTGGAGCATGGAAACCGCACGGTTTTTTCTCAAAATATTGACCAGCACCGAGCAACGGTACAGCTATTTTGGGCGAGAGCTATTAGCTGCCTACCTGGCTGTGAAACATTTCCGATATTTTCTAGAAGGGCGCCAATTCATAAGCTTCACGGACCACAAGCAGTTGACTCATGCTTTCCAAACTGCCAGAACCAGTTACTCTCCAAGAGAGGTCAGGCACCTTGCTTTTTTGGCAGAATATTCCACAGACTTACGACATGTCAAAGGCACGAAAAATATCCCTGCAGACACGCTTAGTGGCATTGCTTCAGTCAACGCCTCCGATTTGTCGTGAGAAACGTTCACTAGACTGCAGCAAAAGCAAGCAGAGCTCAGGGATCTACGCCACTCCTCAACCACCCTGCAGCTAGCGGACGTTATTCATTTTTCGTCAGACATTACCATTGTTTGTGACACTTCCACAAGCAGGCAACACCCGTTCGTCCATGCCGAGTTACGCCGACAAGTTTTCGACTCTCTTCGTTCTCTCGCTCACTCTTGAATCCGAGCATCTCAAAAACTGATCGCGGAACGCTACGTCTGGCCGGGCATGAACAGCGACGTCCGACAATGGGCAAGAGCATGTTCGCCGTGCCAGCGAGCAAAAACGCATCGGCACACCGTAACTCCACTTGTCAAGTTTCTGCATCCCGACAGCCGTTTTGAAAAAAGTCCACATTTATCTCGTCGGACCTCTACCACCCTGCAAAGGCTACCGATACCTCCTCACGATTGTTGACCACTTCACTCGTTGGCCTGGAAGCAACACCAATTCAAGATATAACAGCCGAGACCGTTGCGTCAGCTTTCACCAACACCTGGGTCGCCCGTTTCGGAACACCTATCGAGGTCGTCACAGACAGGGGACGACAGTTTGAATCGCCCCTTTTCAGATGCCTCTCTGAGCTACTAGGAACCACACACATACGGACAACTGCCTATCATTCGCGAGCCAATCGACTTGTTGAGAGATTTCGCTGTCAACTGAATGCTCCTATTATGGCACACCAAAATCCATCTCGTTGGTTAGAACTCCTTCCTATCATTCTTCTTGGTATTCGTGCTGCTGTCAAAGAAGACCTAGCTTGTTGCCCAGCCCAACTCGTCTATGGCACTTCACTTTGTTTGCCGGCCGAGTTGGCAACTCCCTTGCACCCTACAGCAGCACCTCCCTAGATCGGGACTTACGTCGAGAGACTACAGAACATCTTCAGAGAGATCAGGCCAATACCCACCCGGGCAAAAGCGACAACCAAACCATTTATCAGCAAAGACCTTCGTGAAACAACACATGTTTTTCTCAGGACAGACGCGGTACGACGCTCTCTTCAGCTACCCTACACCGGACCACGTCTTGTCCTGGCGAGAAATGAAAAACAAAATACACCATCAAGATTAACGGACGAGATGAAGTTGTTGTCATGGACTGCCTCAAGCCGGCCTGCCTCGACGCAATCTCAACATTGTGTTTAGAGGCCGAAACACAGTGCTCATCGAGGCAAGCAGCTTCCGGCTACCCATCGACTTTTCCTTCACGACTTCAACACAAAACTGTTCGTTGGAGCGACTCCGTCTCTGGGAAGGGGAGCCATGTGGTGACAGAGCATCAAAGAAAAAGATGTCAATCGGATGCGGGTGCGCGGGGCTAAAGGCGACAAGCGCATGACGGGGATATATAAAATAGTCTTGGCCCGAGCTTCGCCGTGTTCTGTTCCTTTCCTTGCTTTGCCACCACAAGGATGTCCTCAAGAATCTAAGGAAGTAGCGTATGGCCACAAGTACGAAACAGTTAATCAATTTCCACACCGAAACGTTGCCGGTGAAAATGTTCCTGGAAGCAAAGTGTTTCTGCATGCCATTAGGCACCGACTGCTGCTTCTGTCGAAATGAAGAACCCTGCACTATGTTATCCCAGAATGAAAAAACGCTTTCTGCTTCTGCGCAGATTTTTGGTATGTGCTAGAAGCTGCGTTTGCGCCATGCTGGGAATCCTTGAATTTGTTACATTTTGAACAATACATCTCTCAAGAGCTCATAGCTTTGGTAGCGATGGCGCTACACGCCTTGTGGATATGTAGAACCCTTAAGGTTGAGGCTGCACCGCGCTTGAGAACAGCCTGGCTGCCTTTAAAGACGCACAGAATGAGCATTGAGCGTTGTGAACCAAATACCAGAAGAAGAAAGAGAGAACTGGCAACGTGTTAAACGGAAACTATGTAAGCGGCTGCGTCGGTAAAATCATCCGGACTGGTAAGTTCAAAATCTGTTCCTTCTCTAGATTGGAATTTTTAGAAGGCTTCTGTACTGCCATCAGGGTCTTTTTTGAAATTAGATTTGAATTGCTTCAAACGTACAGTGACTTGTGGGTGTTAAAGGTGATGCTAGGAACGTATCGCATGACCTAGCCGTGAGGCCGGTACCTTTTATGTAAACCAATGAAACAAAAGGCCTGCTAGCTCAGTCGGTTAGAGCGTCGTGCTAATGACGCGAAGGTTCCAGTTTCGATCCTTGTGTAGACCATTGTTATGCCTCATTTCACTCCCCGGGCAGACTGAAAACGACGCGGAGAAAGGTGCTGTTTCACCCGGCCTGTTAGCTCAGTCGGTTAGAGCGTCGTGTTATTAACGCGAAGGTCACAGGTTCTATTCCTTTGTAGGCCATTTTTTTCACTTATTTCACTCCCCGAGCAGACTGAAAAAGACGCGAATAAAGTGGGTGTCTCACCCGGCCTGCTAGCTCAGTCGGTTAGAGCGTCGTGCTAATAACGCGAAGGTCACAGGTTCTATTTCTTTGTAGGCCATTTTTTTCACTTATTGTACTCCCCGAGCAGACTGAAAAAGACGCGAAGAAAAAGGTGTCTCACCCGGCCTGCTAGCTCAGTCGGTTAGAGCGTCGTGCTCATAACGCGAAGGCCACAGGTTCTATTCCTTTGTAGGCCATTTGTTTTCACTTATTTCACTCCCCGAGCAGACTGAAAACGGCGCGAAGAAAGGTGCTGTCTCACCCGGCCTGTTAGCTCAGTTGGTTAGAGCCTCGTGCTAATAACGCGAAGGTCACAGGTTCTATTCCTTTGTAGGACATTTGTTTCACTTATTTCACTCCCCGAGCACACTGAAAAAGGCGCGAAGAAAGTGGGTGTCTCACCTGGCCTGCTAGCTCAGTCGGTTAGAGCGTCGTGCTAATAACGGGAAGGTCACAGGTTCTATTCCTTTGTAGGCCATTTTTTTCACTTATTTCACTCCCCGAGCAGACTGAAAAAGACGTGAAGAAAGTGGGTGTCTCACCTGGCCTGCTAGCTCAGTCGGTAAGAGCGTCGTGCTAATAACGCGAAGGTCACAGTTTCAATCTTTGTGTAGACCATTGTTATGCCTCATTTCACTCCACGAGCAGACTGAAAACGACGCGAAGATAGGTGCTGTCTCACCCGGCCTGTTAGCTCAGTCGGTTAGAGCGTCGAGCTAATAACGCCAAGGTCACAGGTTCTATTCCTTTGTAGGACATTTGTTTCACTTATTTCACTCCCCGAGCAGACTGAAAACGACGTGAAGAAAGGCGCTGTTTCACCCGGCCTGTTAGCTCAGTCGGTTAGAGTGTCGTGCTAATAACGCGAAGGTCACAGGTTCTATTCCTTTGTAGGCCATTTTTTTCACTTATTTCACTCCCCGAGCAGACTGAAAAAGACGCGAAGAAAGTGGGTGTCTCACCTGGCCTGCAGCTCAGTCGGTTAGAGCGTCGTGCTAATAACGCGAAGGTCACAGTTTCGATCCTTGTGTAGACCATTGTTATGCCTCATTTCACTCCCCGAGCGGACTGAAAACGATGCGAAGAAAGGTGCTGTCTCACCTGGCCTGCAGCTCAGTTGGTTAGAGCGTCATGCCAATTACGCCAAGGTCACAGTTTCGATCCTTGTGTAGACCATTGTTATGCCTCATTTCACTCCCCGAGCAGACTGAAAACGACGCGAAGAAAGGTGCTGTCTCACCTGGCCTGCTAGCTCAGTCGGTTAGAGCGTCGTGCTAATAACGCGAAGGTCACAGTTTCGATCCTTGCGTAGACCATTGTTATGCCTCATTTCACTCCCCGAGCAGACTGAAAACGACGTGAAGAAAGGCGCTGTTTCACCCGGCCTGTTAGCTCAGTCGGTTAGAGTGTCGTGCTAATAACGCGAAGGTCACAGGTTCTATTCCTTTGTAGGCCATTTTTTTACTTATTTCACTCCCCGAGCAGACTGAAAAGGACGCGAAGAAAGTGGGTGTCTCACCCGGCCTGCTAGCTCAGTCGGTTAGAGCGTCGTGCTAATAACGCGAAGGTCAAAGGCTCTATTCCTTTATAGGCCATTTTTTTCACTTATTTCACTCCCCGACCAGACTGAAAAAGACGCGAAGAAAGTGGGTGCCTCACCTGGCCTGCTAGCTCAGTCGGTTAGAGCGTCGTGCTAATAACGCGAAGGGCACAGTTTCGATCCTTGCGTAGACCATTGTTATGCCTCATTTCACTCCCCGAGCAGACTGAAAACGACGCGAAGAAAGGTGCTGTCTCACCCGGCCTGTTAGCTAAGTCGGTTAGAGCGTCGTGCTAAAAACGCGAAGGTCACAGGTTCTATTCCTTTGTAGGCCATTTTTTTCACTTATTTCACTCCCCGAGCAGACTGAAAAAGACGCGAAGAAAGTGGGTGTACTAGATCACAGAAAGTATAAAACATAGAGAGGACGAAACACATGAAAGAATGTAGTCGTCTGTGTTTCGTCCTCTCTATGTTTTATACTTTCTGTGATCTAGTACATCTTACCAACACGCTCGTTAGGAATATAAAGTGGGTGTCTCACCCGGCCTGCTAGCTCAATCGGTTAGAGCGTCGCGCTAATAACGCGAAGGTCACAGTTTCGATCCTTGTGTAGACCATTATTATGCCTCATTTCACTCCCCGAGCAGACTGAAAACGACGCGAAGAAAGGTGCTGCCTCACCCGGCCTGTTAGCTAAGTCGGTTAGAGCGTCGTGCTAATAACGCGAAGGTCACAGGTTCTATTCCTTTGTAGGCCATTTTTTTCACTTATTTCACTCCCCGACCAGACTGAAAAAGACGCGAAGAAAGTGGGTGCCTCACCTGGCCTGCTAGCTCAGTCGGTTAGAGCGTCGTGCTAATAACGCGAAGGGCACAGTTTCGATCCTTGCGTAGACCATTGTTATGCCTCATTTCACTCCCCGAGCAGACTGAAAACGACGCGAAGAAAGGTGCTGTCTCACCCGGCCTGTTAGCTAAGTCGGTTAGAGCGTCGTGCTAATAACGCGAAGGTCACAGGTTCTATTCCTTTGTAGGCCATTTTTTTCACTTATTTCACTCCCCGAGCAGACTGAAAATGACGCGAAGAAAGTGGGTTCTCACCTGGCCTGCTCGCTAAGTCGGTTACAGCGTCGTGCTAATAACGCGAAGGTCACAGTTTCGATCCTTGTGTAGACCATTGTTATGCCTCATTTCACTCCCCGAGCAGACTGAAAACGACGCGAAGAAAGGTGCTGTCTCACCCGGCCTGTTAGCTCAGTCGGTTAGAGCGTCGTGCTAATAACGCGAAGGTCACAGGTTCTATTCCTTTGTAGGCCATTTTTTTTCACTTATTTCACTCCCCGAGCAGACTGAAAAAGACGCGAAGAAAGTGGGTGTCTCACCCGGCCTGCTAGCTCAGTCGGTTAGAGCGTCGTGCTAATAACGCGAAGGTCACAGGTTCTATTCCTTTGTAGGCCATTTTTTTCACTTATTTCACTCCCCGAGCAGACTGAAAAAGACGCAAAGAAAGTGGGTGTCTCACCTGGCCTGCTAGCTCAGTCGGTTAGAGCGTCGTGCTAATAACGCGAAGGTCACAGTTTCGATCCTTGTGTAGACCATTGTTATGCCTCATTTCACTCCCCGAGCAGACTGAAAACGACGCGAAGAAAGGTGCTGTCTCACCCGGCCTGTTAGCTCAGTCGGTTAGAGCGTCGTGCTAATAATGCGAAGGTCACAGGTTCTATTCCTTTGTAGGCCATTTTTTTCACTTATTTCACTCCCCGAGCAGACTGAAAAAGACGCGAAGAAAGTGGGTGTCTCACCCGGCCTGCTAGCTCAGTCGGTTAGAGCGTCGTGCTAATAACGCGAAGGTCACAGGTTCTATTCCTTTGTAGGCCATTTTTTTCACTTATTTCACTCCCCGAGCAGACTGAAAAAGACGCGAAGAAAGTGGGTGTCTCACCTGGCCTGCTAGCTCAGTCGGTTAGAGCGTCGTGCTAATAACGCGAAGGTCACAATGTCGATCCTTGTGTAGACAATTGTTATGCCTCATTTCACTCCCCGAGCAGACTGAAAACGACGCGAAGAAAGGTGCTGTCTTACCCGGCCTGCTAGCTCAGTCGGTTAGAGCGTCGTGCTAATAACGCGAAGGTCACAGTTTCGATCCTTGTGTTGACCATTGTTATGCCTTATTTCACTCCCCGAGCAGACTGAAAACGACGCGAAGAAAGGTGCTGTCTCACCTGGCCTGCTAGCTCAGTCGGTTAGAGCGTCGTGATAATAACGCGAAGGTCACAGTTTCGATCCTTGTGTAGACCATTGTTATGCCTCATTTCACTCCACGAGCAGACTGAAAACGACTCACCCC
>JABSTQ010000491.1:0-80497 GCA_013358835.2 Ixodes persulcatus
TTTTTTAAGCTGGTTACAGCTTCGATATCCAAAATGAAGCTAATGTCTTTCCGCAAGAGCTTGCGCAGGGGCTCGACCTCTGTGGCTAGACGAGGGACAAAATGCCTGTAGTATTTTACCATTCCAAGGAATGATCAGAGTTGCGAAATGTTCGTCGAGATTGAAGCTTTGTTGATGACGTCTAACTTTTTTTTAAGTGGAGCGATTCATTTTTCGCTGACGCGATGGCCTAAAAAAGACAGTTCGGCAATGTCAAAACACACATGATGTTAAAGGACTCATAAAACTATTTTTCTACTTTTGCTAAATACGACTTAGAATCACTCCCTAACGTTAACAGGCAATGGCAGTCTCCAAACAAATTCTAGAAATGTGAGCATCGTTCATCCCCTCAACTCGGTTGCAGAAGAAGCGGCCGCGTGGCCCGGTGCCTATCGTATGTCGCCAACGTTAATCGTACCCACGTGCTGGGGTTGGCAAAGTAGAAAACGCAGGCTGATCTCTAGGAATTGTTAGAGTTCGGCTGTTTTCATCATGGCAGAGGTTCGACACAAGCCACTACTCGAGTGTCTGCCGAATGCATTGATAGTTACGCGCCGAGATCGAACGCTCACGCAGTTCACGTGTCCAATTCATGAGCCGCCCTCAACTGTCGTCAGGTGGGTGGTTTTTATCCCACAATACGTCATCAATCTTTACGAAGGCAAGACTGAAAGAAATAGTCCCCTTTTTATTCCCCGCAATTTCACCGTGTCAAATAAGCTTATGAATCAGTGGCGGTCTGTGTGAGAATACTTGGACCAGGTTAGGACCAGTACGCTTCTGCAAAGTCATGAACATTCCAACCCCATATCGTTTCATGACAAGCTTGAGTCTAGTTTCAGCGATACGCTGGAGGACATGGCGCAATTGCTCCATGTGTTCTTCTCTGGTTCTTCCAAAGACTATGACGTTGTCTAGGTAAAACTAGGCACCTTCGCGTCCTTCTAGAATCGTTGCCATCAAATTCTGGAAGGTTGCTGGAGCAGATGCCATGCAGAAACAAACTTGCTTGAAGTGGAATAGGCCTTCGTGCATTAAACGCGGTTAAGTTTCGGCTATCAACGTAAAGTGTGACCTGGAGGTAGGCTGACAGAAAGTCCAATTTGGAGAAATTTGTCGCGCCATGCAACGCATTTAGAAGCTCCTCAACATGGGGAAGAGGATAACTGCCAACCAATGACTACAGCCTTATTAGCTACTCGGAGGTTCTCACAAATCCGGAATATCTCTCTCTTTTGGATCACAACACTGGGTGAAACCTATTCTGAGGCACTTGCGCGCTCAATTACCCAAGCTGCCTCAAGGCTTTTGATTTCTTTAGTGACAGGCTTCGCCATCAATAAAATGTGACGAATTTTATGCTGCACAGATGACTTCCGGATCTTCACCTTGTGAGTGTATACCTTAAACGTGACCTAGCTCTGGATTGAAGAGGCGACTGTAGTCCTTCGAGGACGTTGGAAAGTCTGGTAACGTTAACGAGACATTCGCCACGTTCTCAAAGCCTGGAGGAACAACTTGTGTCAGAAATTCATCAGACGTAGCTGCAGATTCCTGGGGATGAAGGCAGGTCATCCACGCAGCCTCTATAGAGTCCGACATCTCGTCTCGCTCTGTGGCCTGTGCAGGTGCTTTTGAAAGCAGTGTCCTCTGCTCGTCGTGACGTTGAGGAGCTCCTGTAGAGCCGCGACCCGAAGATGATGGGTCAAGAGGCAGGACAATCTCAAAGCTCTGTTTGGAGATTTCTGTCTAGACATCAGCCTTCATATAAAAGCAGCTCATTGTTGAACATTAAATCTGAAGATTCAGAGATTTTACGTCATCCATCCCCAACAATGATGTGCTGGCATTGGCTATATAAAACACAACCCTGACTGAACAGTCTTTGAACGTCACTGTTCTGTTGAACGCGCCCAGGACTTCCATACGCTGCCGAAATATATTGAGTAGAGTCACCGGCGGTGGGATGATCGAAATGATTTCGAAAGATTTCTTTCTTGACGATGGAGACTGACGAGCCGGTATCCAAGAGGAATAGACCCTTTTCGAAATTCAGTGCCTTCTGGTGGCTGAAATGGCGGTTGAACTTTTGCCGTACTAATGGCGGCAATGAACCTGTAGCCTGCTTATTTTATCGGGTTCCGTCACTTTCGCAAGTCAATGGCAAACGAGAATGTTATCTTCACTGTACAATTCTTTCTCGACCCTCTCTTTCAGTGTCGATGGCCACAAAGATGCAACCAATCAGAACGAAGCGCCAACCCAGATAGGCGCCTTGATATACAGTAGTTCTTTACATGAAGGGGATTTGAAGTCGATTCTGCGCTACTAACAGATCAACTGGGCCCGAGTTCTAAAATTGAACACTTACGCAGCTCTTAGTATCAATTCCTGCTTCGCAACGTGCTGACGTCTCGAATGTATAGGCCTCGAAGTCTCAGCTTAGGAGTATCTTCAACTTGTTCCTTCTGCAGTAAACAGAAGGCCGCCATTAGTACGGCACATATGTCATTGTAGACAGCGCTCCAGCTGTGGACTGTTCGCGTATGTTTTTGTCCTGTTAAGGACCGAAGTTGGCCGGGACTGCTAAGTCTCGAAAGGCAGTGAAGTAATCCGACAAGGATTCTTCGGGTTGTTGATAGCGCCGTCGGAAGCGGCGACGCTCCAGCCTGACGTCGCACGACCTTTTCAAGTGCGCGCTAAGGGCGTCGCTAGCCTTTTGGTAGACATTCCTTGTCGGAGTTCCAGAAGTGACTGCCGCTGACGTTGTTGCTTTCGAAGACCCGTTCCGAAGGTTTTCGAAGACCCGGCGGCGTTCCGAAGGTAGTGCATGGTCGCCAGATGCCCTGTGTAGCATTCGAACAGCAAAATGCATCGCTCAGGGGGAATTGCTGTAGTCCATGGTTTGTTAGGGAAGTTTTGGCGCGGCTTGACTCCGAGTCCCTTCACCTTCATCGCCAGAAAGAATGCTGTGTCTGGAGGGCTGGAATGGAGCGACCACACAGAACTACGGCAGACACGACACCATGATTCCTTTTGAGCGTGCAGAACCATCATGCCGCTACGCCATAATCCTGGCCGATTATGTTTTAAAGAGGCCACAAGTGCAATTCCGTTCAGATGTCACCACCACAAATAAAATTCTTGCACCTGGTATTCTCCAGAGAAGGTTTACCAAAGAGCCTAGTTTCCGACAAAGGTCCTTAGGTTTGTTCTAAACAATTCAAAAACTTCATAAATGCTTGTGAATTCAAACACCAACTGAATTTGGTGTACAACCCGCAAGCCAACGGGCAAGTTGAACGTGTCAACAGAACACTCAAGAGATTCATCCAATGTGCCTCGAGAGAAACGGCAGATAAAATCTGCTGTAGTTGAATACCTAGTCATATATAATAGATGCACATGACATTTGACAACAGGGCTCTTTACTGCTCTGCTACTTCATAGTCGCAAGCACCGGACACGATTGAACATCTTGGGTCTCTCATCATCATTGTTTCAAAGCAATACCTTTGAGGAAGTGCAGCGACTTCGTCGACATGTACGACATCAACACAGGTCCAAAGCCTTCACCGACGGAAGGAGAGGAGCTGGAACACCGAAGTTCAAGGTGGGACACCTGGTCCGAGTAAAGGGGCCGGGATTCGCTCAGAAAGGATGCTCTGCCTTCAGCTGTCCCCTTCGGATTGTCGAGCGTGTGGGTTAGTGGACATTTCGTCTGGAAGATGGCAGGGTATAGAATGCCTCAAAGCTAGCGACAATTCCAGAACCGGCTTCCTCAGGTTTTGGACCTGAGGATCCCTGTACCAACGGGAAAGCTTAGCCAAAAGTCAGCCGACCATCACCACTGGCAACCACCGACTGCACAATCGGGCTGGCGGAGCCAGCATGGCCAGCAGACGCCATGGACATCATCTGGTTCTCCATCCCCAGACTGGAAACTGACGAGGTCAGCTTGTCGGCCGTCATCTCCCACTAGGAACCGACTACGGCGAGAACGACGGCCGCCAGTGCGTTTTGGGGACGATGTTCCAAGTTGAAAAACTGGTTCAAAATGGATATTTCAATTTTTCTTTCTCTCTTATTCCTTTTCTATTTTCTCTGTTGAACTTTGGTTAACCTTTCTCCGTTACTTTCCCTCTAACATTCCTTTCCATTTTTAACCTGGTGAATTACTTTGGTCGGGCTTTTTGTTTCTTTTATTTACTTTCTTAAAATGGGAGTCAGGAATGTATCTTTTTAAATAATTACTTTCCTGTCACTTTGTGTTCTTCTTTTTCCCTTTTCACAACTTTCTTTTTACTAAAGATCAAAACGACCAGTCTCATGTCAGCCGCGCTTGCATATGGTCATTCTATTTCAGCCCATCAGCCCCTACAGTAACCGCTCGAGCGTCAAATATTCACTCTTTTTCATTGAACATAAGTGGTCATACTCACCACATAGACACATCTGTTTAGCTTCCTCCTCGTCAGACCACTTGTTTCTTTACCGAGGCGTTGTGAAGACTGCGGCAATCCAATGAGCGCCTCGCACCGCGACATTTCCATGCATGCACGCAATAAGGGGATAAAAGGAGAACATGATAAATCTCGCTTCATAAGTCTATCCCTTGACTCATGCAATAAAGAAAAATGTAGCTCCTTGGACCTGTGGTTGAACCTGGGGCTTATGATTCATGAGGCCCTGGGTTTGATTCCTCTACTGGGACACTTCGATTTTTTTTTCTTTTCAAATAATGTATCTCTCAATCACCCCAGATTAAGGGTGAACGGAGTATAGTGCCGTTGAGGAACCCGACGACGGAACGATGGGAAACCGCGTTACGCAGCGAGGACCTGAGCCAACAGCTACTGCTTGCAAGCAGAGCAGCGCCAGCGTCCAAGGCCGCTGGAGCCCTGGAAAAAGAGCAGCCACCCATCGTTCTCCTTTTCTCTCTTCCCTTTATTAGACTCAATAAAGATGTCTTTAACAACAACCACAAAAACTAAGACGAGTACCTTTTTACAAAAACAAAAACAACTTGTCTTTCTATTTTCTACTAGATTGAGGCAGGGCGAAACTGATTGAGTACTTTGCTACCCGCAACAAACGCAAGTGCTTAGTTGCTGTCTAGGCAGTCGGAAAATTTCGACCGTGCTTGTTTTTAAGCCCGTTTTTCTTTGTGATCATTGACCACCTGCTAGACTCTGCTAGCTTTTCTATATAAAAGAGCCTTGACCGTACGCCCTTAGAATGCAAGAGTGTGCTTTTAACATGACCTATGTCTCACTTTAGCTCCCTCAAGACATCGACTGCCGGTCCCGCCATACCATGAACCCATGTCCAGTTAACACCTGGATGTTCTAGCTCTGCACCATATTGACAACTGCGTGATTTAATTCACGCGAGAGATTGTTTTTTTTTTTTTTTTCAAAATATTCTTTTTCTCTCCGAATTACGTCGTTCCCATGATTTACATTTTTAGGACGACCCCTAGAAATCATTTCCAGTCGTTTGCGAGAATAAAAAAATGCAATGCTGGTGTTGTCAGTAGAGAGAAGAAGTGAAACACTCCAGGAATATCCCGCAGTCTCATATAGCTAAAAAATATCTGAACAACTTCAGGGTAGAGTAGCTAATTCAAATGAACAATCCTGATCAATCACAGCAGAATGAACATAATGCGTTTCGCTGCAGCAGCTGCAGCAAAAAACAAATTGACAAAATTTCCACATTGCACAAGGTGAATATATTGCTCACGTCACTCAACGCCCACCAAGGAGCCAGTCCGTCGTGCACTTTCATGACGATTTATTGTAATTGTTTAATGGTAGCCGAGAGCCGCATTAATCGTGGAGCAGTGCTCTTGCTTGCCGAGGAATTCTTAAATTGCTTTCCGCAAGAAAAAAAGGAATTTAAGATATAAAACGGGCGATGCAACGACTTTTGTACTTTCAGCAAATACCGCTTAGATACAAACGTTTACGCTTTTAACCCACGCATCACGCGTTAGTTAAGACTACCCAATTCACACGGCAGCGTAAAGGTACCTTTAGCTTAGGTCCCTTAGCTGAAGGTACCTGTAGTAAACGGCGTTCTTGATCGCACAATAAATAAACGGAGCACTTTAGGTTAATGTCGATTGCATTCCAGCTTAACCACGAGAGGAGCACGTGATAAATAATTATTTCTCGAAATCGGTTTGACGCGCAGTTTTTTTTTATTATTAATTGGATGTGAAATATCACATTTAAAACCGAAATATTATTTCGGTCTGCTTTTGCGACACTTTACTTTTTTCTCTAAGTCTAAGGGCGCACCTAAATAGTCCTGTTTTAAACCGTCCGACCCGTCTGGCCACACTGGCCCTAAATCATCTGCGTTTACGAGTTTGCATTGCGAGGTGGGCGACCTTTTTATGTTAAGCAGCTCTATTTTCTTGCAAAGTGCTCACTGAAGTAGCTAAATAGTGCCGACAGAAGCGAACCACGACGAAGTCTCACGGTTACCCGGCCAATCACGCGATCGAAAGGGATGGACGACGACGGAGATAAAGGGTCCTGGGCGGGAGATTTGGGCGACTCGTCTACAACCTTCGAAAGCAGCTCGCAGTGGTCCATCGCGTTCGGGTTCGTAGCAGACATTGTTTTCTACGTGACGCCACTGGTACCTGCTAGCTAGAGTATGCGTTTATCGTTAATGTATTATTCCATCACATTTGTGTTCACAATCATTTCATAATTTGATATTTATATATACATATATATATATATTCAATTTGTTATAATGAATTAAACAAGATATATTTATATATCTGTGATATTATTTTGATTTTGTGGGTCCGAGGCTACTCCCTGTAGCTGTAAAGGGAGCTCGGCGAGCTTTGTTTAACACAGGACTTCCCTTAGCGAAAGGGACCTTTATGCGCCGTGTGATCACGTTCTCCAGCTCCCTTTACGACAGGCACCTGTGCTAAAGGTACCTTCACGCTGCCGTGTGATTTGGGTATGATTTAGGTATTAGTTACTGAAAGTCACTGGCACCGAGTCCCAAATTTCTAGTTTTTTAGCCTCTTTTTTTTTTTCTGAAGTTGCTACAGGACCCGAAACTTCGAGCCATGAGTACTGAAAGTTGCAAGTGCTGTCAGAAGACCAGATACCGGTACTTCAAAACACAACTGTGTGCGAAACATGTGCATAACTTATGCATGGCATGGAAGCACACCTGAAATCAGCAGTAACAGGGAATTGCACACTCCAAATCGTGATTAAAAAGGGGACATCTTTCTGAGAACAGATATATAGTCAAACGAATGAAGAGTCAATGTGCAAGCAGGTGAGCTGGCGTTATTTAATCATTTTTTGTAACAGCAAAGAGTAACGTGAGAAAACAAAAAAGACTCTCTAAACAAAAAAAAATGACTCAGAGGGAACTTTTCACTCGAGGAAAAAGAAACTGGAGGGTTTTTTGGTGACACTGGCAACCAAAAGCGTCTTTATGATCGGCTTTTCTGATTGGGCAAACGCTCATGATGATGTCTTTATTATTTTGACGGTGTTATTTTAACAATTGCGATGACTCCAAGCTTTTATCGTACTTTCTACACGCACCATCGAGCTTAGTTCGCAACTGATAATAAGTAGCCATGAATACAACGCGTGACGCCACGACGAGGAAAATCCTGCTACTCAAGTCACGAACGGAAACGATTAGAGAATGCCACCAGAAGATCTGTGCAATAATAGTTTGTCTAAAAAGAAAACCTTCTTTTTGAGTGCATTTATTTATTTATAGTGTTTATGGACTAAGAAAATCAATAAATCGAGTTACAGCGAAATTTGTGCCTTTTCTAAATTTAGCGTTTTTTATTGCTCACTTGGAGAAACTGATAATAAAAATCTGTTTTTATTGGAAGTCAGAGCTTGGCTGTGATGTCCTTGTGTGATGAAATATTACAGTGTGTTGTTTGAATATGAGTTCCTCTTTTCACACACCTTCTTGGTGCAATGCAACATACGTACTTGGGAAACTTTAGTGAATCGAATAACCTTGGGTTTTGCTCAAAGATCCGGGCAGACGTTACCGTAGGTATGGCTTATGAACGTGTAACTTGACAAAACTGTTTTTCTTTTTCAAAGGAAAGCGGTAAAAGGTTGGTTACATCTATATAGGTGTTTTGAAGTTTACCGTGCAGGTAAACTCAGCGATGCTCCATTGTAGAGCCACCAGAGGGTTCACCATCCGCTCCCTCTTTTTCGCCTTGCGTCATGTTCAAAGGATCGTATGAAGGCGATGATAGTGCGGCGCTGCTTGTCGACTCGTCGCTGATGGTCGTTGCCACTGTCCGACGGATGTGTAAGTTCGTGCACCAACGACAGTAGCTTTCAGCGGAGACGATGGGTTCGGTTGTTTTCGGGCAGCTGCAGGAGTCAGCAGTTGCCCTCAATTGAGTTGGTCGAGGCGTTGGCGAAGTTCGAAGCTCACTGTGCGAAGAACGTAAAATTTCGCCCATGACGCAGTCAGATTGTCCCACCTAGGAGCCGAATCACTGTCGGGAGAGGGAACCCCTAGCCTAGGTGCTGTTACACACTTGGCTACTTTTTTAACTTTTTATTAATTTCCTTGAAGTTTTATTGCTGGGCGGTGTGTGAACCTCTCCGAGCGTTGACGGTGCCGCTAAAAGAGTTATCACAGCAGACACAAAAAAGAAACACACAAAAAACACGCCAATTTATTTTTTAAGAGGCACTGAGGTCGTAAATGGGACCGGTCCGTCCAGGGACTTGTGTTGCGACTTATGGTTGAGCCGTGTTTAGGGCATATAAAGACTGGGAGTTTTTTTTTTTTTTTTTTTGCGCGCTCTGTCATCGGGTTGTCCTGACGTCTTATTCGAATAGGTGCTTTGTTTCTGGCCCAAATGGTGACATGTGGCACAGACAGTTTTGAGTCATAGAGTGTATACCAACCTGCAAAACCTGAAATACTCACTGAATTTAAAAGCATCTCCAGAAGTCATAAAATTGTCAGGGAAATCTTCCGAAATTTGGCTAAGTTAGGGAAAATGTGTTATGCGGTCGGTGACACGCATCGAAGCGAGAGGGTGCGGCGTGGATGGACTTCGCACTGAGTGTCAGTTGCCCGTGTCATAACGGGGCAACGCAACACAACACCTTATCCGCCGGATTAAATGGGAACAGCCCTAACAACCGCTGCAAACCTCATCCTCTGCATTTTCCTCTTTTGAAATGGTTAGGGAATTTAATATAAATATAATGGAAAAGCCTGGAAAAATCATAGAATTTGAGATACGTAATTTAATAGACACGCCCGTCTTCTCATGCAGGTGCAATATGTCGAAAATCTACCGATATCTTGTCCCTTAAAGGTTACAACAGCCATTCTTCTTTCTACACCGAGGCGTCCAGCACTCACTATGCGTTTCGTGCGGCACCCTAAGTTAGTTATAAAGGCCTCAGAGATCTTTCCTTCGTCAATGCTGTATATAATACCTGGAGTCTGATTATCTGCTACGGCTCTATAAGTATCAAATTCTTAAATTTCATAGTTGCAGTTGAAGTATTCCTTTTCCCTATAGTTTGAAGAATTCAGGGACAAGTGACTGAACCCAAACGCCAGGGGAGACGATGTTCGCGGGAGGTTGAATTCTAATTCGGTAGTTCTTGTCAACGAGATGAGTTCCCGCTCGTTCCTTTATGGAGACGTAAATGTCTTTGCCCGTTAAATCTGAAACTTTGATCAGTATGCGTAAGTATCAGTATGCGGAGCGTTAACTTAGCCGAGGTAGGTAGATGGACGCCACCATTCGTCGGCGCATGTGGCCTCTACGAAATACCGCCCAGCCCATGCAGCGTGGCCGAGCATAGGATCGGCGGGCGTTACGTCACAGTCAGTGTCGCGGCCTTTGCTTTCCTCAGTGACGGGCTCCAACTACACGTAGGGCATACTTTCACGTTTGTCTATCCAAGGAAGTGGTCATGTATTGGTGCGGTTCCTCTTTCACTAATCTTTGAAGACGATTTTGTCGAGACGAGGACACTAAACGGGTCATGGACCCCAACTGTCGATTTATCGGTGAAAGTGAAAGGGTGCTCGCTGCCGTAGGTATTAGGCATCGAGAAGTCCATTCCTGCTTGGCTTGAAACGGAGCTCACCGACGGTGTCGTTGGGCCGGAAACAAATTTCAAATACAGAATGTTCGGTACTGCGTTGTCAAATATGGGTCACTGGCTGACCTCAGTGTTTCCGAAAAGGCAACAGTAAAAATTTGTTCAAGGCGAAGGAATATTTATTGCAAATTATTACTATGATAATAAATGGTGATCCTACCATTTCGAAGCTTTCTCGTCTTTCATTCGTTGTTTTCTTCTTTTTTTTTCTTACAGGATTTTGTTGTTACGGTTATTTAGAAACTTACATTCATCGCCTCCTGTACTAAGATGCCTGTCAGGTGGCTCGCTCTCGGCCCGTCTGCCATCGTGTTGTAGCCAAACGCCACGAGGTAGCGCTCGCTTCCGACACCTTATGCTATCGTGCACCGGTCTGCAACCAGTTCAACCGGTGCAGTGTGTACTAGCAACCTGGGAGCTGGCACTGGCAGAGGCACTCGGCTTTGGGTCTGCTTGCAGCTCAATGGCAGACTGCGGGTGGGACTAACGGTAACAGCAACGCCGACGCTTCACCTGTAACCAACGGAGGGTGGCGTGAGCTGGTGGAAACCACGAAGCGAAGACTAGAGAAGTGGTGGATGCTAGTTCACCAACGGGGATAACCGAATCCCCACTGGCTAGGTCTCAAACTCTACGGGATCGCCCGATTCAAAGGGGAAGAGCCCCAAACCATCATCATCATCATCATAATTTTTTTGGCTAAGCACGAGCATGGTTCGGAATCACCCAATTCAAAAGAAACAGCTACAACATCATCATCATCATCATCAACTCGCGCTGGGCGCTAGGCCATCTCGGCGCAACTGGCGCGGCCGGCCGCTCGCAACTGAGCGCTAATTTTATTTAATTTAACATTAATTGTAATTTTAGTTTTTAGTTTACGGTTTAGCAATTCTATCGAAGAAAAAGAACAAATCATTCTTCATGGCCCTAGTTCATAATACCAAAAGAAGACGAAGACGAAAGTGTAAATATACCAGAGTTGTGAGCCAACGCTTCGTTGTAAAAAAAAATAAAAAAAAAATGTAAAAAAAAATTTTGTAAAAAAACGGTTCCTTACCCCAAAAATTTAGGTGGGCGCCTAATTACCTAATAATATTTTCAATCTCACTCTAAGATTCAAACACAGAAGGGCGCCATTGTGTGCACAAATAGGAGGTCCAATAAGAAAAATAAGAAAAATACATTATGAGATTTTGTTCTTTAATAAGTTTAAACTTGAAGCTGGATGTTAGCTGTAGTACTTTTGTCCTTTGTTCTCATATAACTAATACATAAATCTCATATTTTCAAATCCTTCTTTTGTTGCGTATTAATTTAATGACAATAGGGAGTTTTAGTAGATCGTTTTCAAAGGTCCGCTACCGCTACGAGCGCGCGCTTCAGAGCATGCATCGAAGTGGCAGCGCGAGCTCCCGCTACAATTAGCGTGGCCTGAAAACACGATCTACTAAAACTCTCTAATATCTATATATGATACGGAAACGGCCTTAGTAAGAGCCAGAAAAAGCAATGTGGGCAACAGTGCCCGCAACTTTCGAAATAGCCATAAGTTCAATGCACCTCATGTTCTCAACATATAAAACATTAGAGAAGTTATTTGTGTTGTTCCTGATACTTTATGTTTTCAGACGCTCGCCTCGTGGGCGACGCACGCCGGCGCTAGCCAGCGAGGCGTCAGTGGTGTGAGACGCCGCCGCAAGGTCTTCAACGTTCTTTTGAAAAATCCTTTTATTCAGTTGGTTTGGACATTAACCTCACCTCTATGCATCCGTATTCACTTTACGTTACGTGATGATACCGGCGTCCTAATTTTAAGGCCCGTTCACACATTTGCAACCTAGTAGGATCGGCAGAGACAAGACCTGTTTGCGACGACGGAGGACCCGATGTGCTGCTATGGTGTGGGTCCTGAGCCGTTGAGAGATGCTTAAAGGCCGACCTTGTCTCAGCCGGTCCTACTCAGTTGAAAATCTGTGAACGGGCCATTACTATACTTCTGCCCAGGTAACTACCGACGAACGCAGGACTGCATCGTCTGCTTTCCGAGTATGGGAAAGCACACAGCGCGTCGGCCTTGTCTGTCGTACATCCAGATAGAAAAACTATGCCGACTGTACAGCTATTCACCGACGCAAAACGATAACAGTGACTGGCACCATAAGACAGTTGCCGTAGAGTTCGCTTAAGTTCAGAGGCACAAATTCGGCCCCCTTTATACTTTAAGTTTTCTCAGTTATTTATCGTCTGCCATTTTTCATCCTTGACAATATTGTGACGAAGAAAATAGGAATCCTTTTCTCTGTTGATGACTGTTCTGATGGTAACAAATAACGGTTTATTTAAGGAATAGGAGATTACCTCTTTTACAGCAGATATGGCCAATTCGTCAATGAATGTTGGGGGGAATGCTCCTATCTCTGGCAACTTCCCCTGCCGCCCTCCTTGACCACACACACCCTCAGTGGGGGCCCCGACCAAAGCCAAACTCAACAAACAAGGATCCACACAAAGGCGGGCGAGCCGGACTCCTCCACAGCGGTAAGGTGTCCGAAGTTTGCGAATTAGCGGGCGGAAGACTCCGCAGCCGAAGAGGGGTCGGACGTGCAGGTTGGCCTCCAAAGGAAGGTTTATGTACAGGGCTGGGTATCCGGAAGCCAAGCCCTCGGCGGGCCCTTGGCGGCTGCATATATAGGATTCAGCAGCATTCTGGAGCCACCCAGTCCACCAATGAGAAAGTTATGGAAGGACCAATCAAGAGGGGTTACTTCAGGACCAATCGGAGACATCCCAGCACAAGCAAACATGTAGACTACATGCAAAAACTCCCGACAAAACACATAACTTGAACAGAAGGACGAAATACACGAAGGAGAATAAACTACACGAAGAAGAACAAAACCCTCGGGTAAACGCGCGTCGAAAACAAGTAAGTTTACACTGGAGGTACCCCCGTTCAGAATCCCGAACTCAAATAAAACACGCGACTTCAATCCAAAAAGAAACAGAATCACCATGCCGCCTCCAAGTTGCCGACATTGTCCAACAGGGCAGGGCGTCTTACCCGACAGCACATGTGTGATTCAGTGAGTCATCGCAATAAACAACGCCCGCGCACTTAAAACCAGACGGCAGAAATCTTCTGACATTCCTGCCTGCCGATGGCTCGCCAGAACTCGGCTGCAACTCTCCCCAATACATACACACTGTGTCACTGACCTTGCCGCCTCTCCTAAAGAAAGTATACACAAAGCAAAGACGCGGGTACCACTGCCCGGTACACGACCGCGGCACGTAACGTAATAGCCAGAGTCGGGGTGTGGATCTTCCCGGAAACTATGCCTACTTGAATGGGGATCCCGCGGCCACCTAGCGGCAGCGACCTGCCGTCGGCGAAAGACATTCGCGGACTCGAGATGGTGTCCGTAAAATAAATTTCAGATATAGAACCGACGCCGCCAAGGCGTAGCCTCGCAACAATATACAGATTCGCTTCTGTTTATTGCGTTAGAACTTAAACTGTGAAATTACACCAAATCATTATTTAATGATTATAAAAATAATGGCGCAAAATATATCTCTTTTATAAGCGAATATGCCAAATCTAAGCCAAATTAAAAATTTATTTCAATTTAAAATGAAAATACACAAATATGACAATGCGTAACTAGGGTTTGTATAAATAAAATCATTTTTTGCTTTACTTGAACGTACAAACCACATGAAAGTAACGAAGTAATTTAGTGCATTCTTATATCCAATATAGGATTTTTTCAAACCTTAGGATCACTTTAAAATCAACAGGAAATATCACCACCAACACGCCGCGATCTTAAAATCTCATCAAAGGTGTATGGCCGTGCCACATGACCTTGTGAAAGGTAAGGCATACCTCCCTTTGTGCAAAATATTTGACAGCGAACTCTAACTCCAAAGTCCTATACGCCTTTTCAAAAAAACGCTCCTAGGGCACCGCCATGTTGCTGATGCTGATGCGGCTGGGCGGCTGGTGCGACTCGCGCGCCCTCTATCAGCTAGAAATTTTCTGCCACTCTCTTGGACTGTTAAAACCCGCTAAGCGCGACTCTTCCTACGTTTTGCGGTTTTGCATTCGACGTTTTCTGGCCGCTTTTGAAAGTTTCCACTTAATTTTTCTAATGCATGCTGCGTACCCTTTCTGTGTTATCTTCCACTGTGAGAAATAGGGCTTGTAAGTGCCTCGCCATACAAGTGTTTCTGCTCGACATTCACGGGAAACGAAGGAGGGGAAGAACGTCGAACGGCCCTCGACGGCATTTTTTTTTACAATGATAACTGCTCTCCCCCCTCCCAAAGATAATCCGCGTAGAGTCCTTCTCAGCCATCGCCAAAAATAGTTGATCGGGTTGGAGTCAGTCGCGGCCGTTCCCTGGCCTTGGTGCCGGTGTGAAAAAAAGGAAACTTTCCTCAAAACGTACCCCAAAACGAAGTCATATTGGTTTCCTTCCGATCATCATGTGCCTGTCGTCGACTGTGACTGTGTTATTTGAGATCTTTCTCAAATAAATTCTTTTTAGATAAAGCCGCATCGTGTGGTGCGTACAATATATTGTTCGAATGTTAGCACTTGCTAAATGGTATGTCCGTGTCCTGTTCATCGGTAAACACGTTATTCGTGGGCATGAAAGTTGCGTGCCTTTCGTCTATCTTCTGTTGTAAATTATTTTCGACAGCTAAGCGCCTTGTCGTTTGACACGCGGCTCATCGGGCGGCGCCGTCAAAACTTATCGTAAAAACACAAGAAAAGAGAACTAAGATTTCAGTCGTATTTGTTCTGTCACGCGCGCTTAGCCAAAAAAAAAATAGTTTACAGTTTTTTTTTTTTTTTGCTCTTTCGCTTTTTCAAACGTGGTACAATGTTTTTTCAATGTCCTCGGGAAAATACATACATTATGAAATCCAAAATACAGCGGGAAATGACGAGAATTAGGCCGCCAGCGGTGTTTCAAACTGCGCAGGCGCAGGCAGCGCCTATCGAATTCACAGTCCATTCGGCTATAGGGTTAGCAGGGACGCCGGTGAAAGTCTAACCTCAAACCCAGTGACTGGGCTCGAAAACAGTTTGTTGCCCCTGGGGTCGAGTGTTTCTTGGAAGGTGTATAATGCCTGAAATGCGGTGTTCAAGACGGGAGCGTTTAAATATCTTTTAGTAGTCAAGAAGGTAGCGGAAAATGCCCCTCAAAGGAAACCAAATGCCCCTCAAAGGAAATCGTTTCCGCGACGTCGCGGCCAACGCGCGAGAAGGGTCTTGTTTTTTTTTTTTTTTTTTTTTGTACTTATTTGCTTTATCTTTCGACTTTGACTTAGCATTGTGGAAGACACGAGAGGGAGATTAAAATTTTCCCCCTCCGATGGAAACAAATACTACTTTCGGTGATTAGGTTCCCCCTCCGATGGATACAAAGGCTGCTTTCACGGGCTTGGTTCCCCCTCCGATGAATACAAAGGTCGCTTTCTTTAAAAGTATGATGGGAGACAAGTTGGCATCACTCTGTAGCCAATATCTATCCATTGAAGCGGAACAAGGAGCGTTTCCTGTGAACTCTTCTTTCGACTGCGGAGCGATTTGAGACCGGCGCATCACGCTTGTGGGAGGAGCTTCTCCTACCTTCTTAACTTGTAACCGACTTTAGCAGAGTAAACAGTCATTTTGGGGAGTGCAGAAGAACCTATATTTTTCGAAATTTCTCTTCCAAACTTAGCGGGTCAACCGAATTGATGTATAGGTCACGTGTCGTCAATTTTCCCGCTACATTTAGCGGGGAAACTGAATTATTGTTTTGATCACGTCATTGAGTTTTTCCCGCTAAATCTAGCGGGAAATGCCCGGACGAACGGACGGACGGCAAAAAATTTGGGAATTGGGGTCCGAAAGCATTTTATGCTATAAAATGAGATCTTCATTCCTTTAATTTATTTTTATTTTTTATTTATCAATACTGCAATCCCCTAGCAGGGATTTTAGCAGGGTGGGTTTACAATGGGAAAGTACAGATACATAGCTAGCCCAAAAGGACAAAAATACAAAATGTAACATAAAGAAATTAAAAAAAAACACACGAGTCAAAACAATATTAACTAATGTGGGAGGCGAATAATGTCAATGATGGCTGCAAAACTACATCATTAGTAAGGTTATTGCAATCGATTATTGTTCTTGTAAAAAAATAATATTTGAAGCAATTATTGCGTGCGCGGAAAGGAGTTATAGTTAAGTCATGCCTCTGTCTGGTCGAATATCCAGAAGAAAAGGAAACTAGTTGAGATATATCAATTTTAAAATGACCTTTAATTAATTGAAACAGAAGCTTGAGACGAGAATGACGATTTCTGCTAAAAGCTCGGTTACAAAAATACGTCCAAAGCTGTTGTATATAAAGCGAGCGGCCTTTTTCTGTACGCTATCAATTTTATTAATATTAGTCGTGGTGAAAGGGTCTCAAATAATAGCAGCGTAATCTAACGTTGGCTGAACAATTGATTTATATGCTAGAAGGCGAACAGGAGGGGTAGCAAGTTTCAAAGCTCTCTTGAGAAAGAACAACTTACGAATTGCGTTAGCTCTTACGGAATCAATGTGTTTCGTCCAAGTAAGGTTATTTGAAATCCACAGACCTAGGTACTTATAGTATGTAACCTCGGAGAGAAATGTATTATTAACAACGTAATTGAACTTTAATGGGAGTTTTTTGTGAGTGATTCTCATAAAGACAGTTTTGTCATAGTTAAAACCAGACATGTACAAATTACTCAAAAAAGGTAGTTAAGTTAAGTTACTGAGTATCGACGCCAAAAGTAATTGGAGTAGAGTAGAAATTACACATTTGTAATAGTAATTGAGTAAACTACTAACTACTGTAAAAAAGTAGCGAGTTACTTTGAAGTTACTTTCGAAGTTACTTTTTTATATTTTTGTGGTAGCAAAATGAACAGCAGTTTTGATTCGTGAAAAACCCTGCGAGCCTGAAATAAATGCAGACATTTCATGACTTGCGTTTTCACCAAAATAGTTTAATCGCTCGCAGAAGCAATTTACTTTCTAAGTTATTGATAGGAGAGTTTTCGCCTTTTCCTCCTAACGACGTTCCTAGCTCAGGTAAAGAGACGTTCCACCGACGCGCTGGATGGAACGGCAGCGTTGAGTTTGAGAAACAGGCTGTGCACGGTCGGGTAAGCGAGTGGTGGCATCTTAGGTGTCCATGACGAAACATGTGAGGTTTGCCTCGTTTGGGGGGTTGTATAACAAACTCTCCTCCTTTTGTCTTTTTCTTCGGCAAGTTGAGATTGTTATGACTGGCCCCTCTTTATTCCCACGACGTTTGGAGAGTACGCTGGGCGAGTGCACCTGACCGTCAAGGGTTCAAGTCTCACGCCACGACGATGAGATCATCCGGACGACTGCGCGTATCGTTGCAGTGCTAGTGCTACGCTACCGAGAAAAAAAAGTTTTTTTTTTTTTTTTTATTTAACAGAAGATAAAACGAAGTATACTTCGCCGTTGACGCCGGGTCCAATTAAAGGAACTCCCAAGGGTGACTCGCAACCCTCGCCGGCGACTACGGTATCCTGACGCGCCTGACACGCCTGACAAGTAAATCGTTTTCAACAAAAAGGAGGTCTCCCTGTCGTGGAAGGTCGGAAGAGCTCGAAGGATTACACGGGAATGTGCTCCTATGAACGGATTATCCATGTCTGCGTTTCTGTGCGGTGGAGTCCGGCTGTGCAAGCGAGTATTCGCTGACTGACGACGAGGCAACGATGCATGGAACAGGCGCCCAGCTCCAAGCTCGTGCCAGTGGCGCCTCCTGTAGAACCCCCAAACCGCCTGAGTCAGAACTCACAAAGGGCAGGCAACATGAAAACAACAACCTTCGGAGTGCCCCCGTCTTTGCTTGCACGGTTGCAGCTGAAGGCGCGGCGCCTGCGTGCATTACCGGATTAGGTCAATACCCGACCAAGGCTTGTTAAGCATCTCTTCCTGCGTTCGTGCGCGTCGGTGTTATGTTTTGGCTGCTCATCGCCACCTTGGCCCAAGGACGCCTGTGATGCATTTTCTACGGCTGCGAGGGGGCCCCTTGTTCGGGAAGGCCGCTTCATCTGCCGGGGATTTCGAAAGTAGTTAGTAATTTGAGTAGAAGTTACCTGAAAAATGTAGTTAAAGTAAACTACTAATTACCCAAATAAAGTTGTAATTGAAAGTTACCAAGTTACTCGGAAAAGTAGTTAAACTACAGTAGTTTGAGTAGAGTAGTTGAACTACGTCCAAGTCTGGTTAAAACGCATCTGCCATGCATCAGACCAAGCAGCAACTTTTTGAAAAGCACTGTTTAGCAACAACCGATCTGCAATACTATATATTTCTGAGTAAATTACACAATCATCAGCATATAGTTTAATTTTAACCGGAATGTCTTGCACGATGTCATTAATAAATATTAAAAAAAGCAGTGGTCCAAGAACAGGCCCTTGGGGACGCCAGAGTCAACGGAAAGTTTGTTAGAACAACATTCGTTAAACACTACAAATTGCTGTCTATTAGGAAGGTACGCTGAAATCCATTTAACTAACTGGGTGTTTTTAAGTATCTTATCTAGCTTGTACAGTAACTTTTCATGAGATACCTTATCAAATGCTTTTGTAAAGTCCATAAAATTGCATCTGTCTTTTTCCGGTTATTGATTGATGTTGAAAAATCGTGTATCATTTCAAAGATGAACAATGTGCATCGTTGAAACAATGTTTCAACGATGGACAATGTCCAACGATGGACGACGACTCAAACGATCGAGTGAGTGGGAGGTGTGCCTATCACGATATCCCCCTGTAGACGCATCAGTCAGACGACGCCATTGTCAGCATTCCGCTGCTGCACCTAAGTGACGTCAAACCGAACAATGCTGAAATACCTCAGGAGTTTGGATCTCCGGGGGATCCGTTGACGTGTGTGTTTACGCACGGCAGCTCGTAAACAGCAGAAGCGTTAGCATGTACCAGGCGCCCTTCAATCTCCAGCCACCTGCTAAGAGGAAGGGACGATTGGGTGAGGCCGCCCTGGGATCAATCTTCATACGTGTCCGCGTATCGGCGTTCCGTCGTGTACCTCTACGGCGCGACGCATGTTAAAAACTCACCTAGCAAGGGTACCGAACTGGCTAGGGTTTTCATCTCCAGCGGAAACACCTGGGGGGCCTGTTGCTATACTGCGTTTCAGCTTAAGTCCAGACGCAGCCGATGGTACAAACGCGAGCATGTAGTCCTGAACAGCGCCTGTACTGCACGAGCGCGAGTGCTTGGCAGAGGCGCTGAAAGCCCAGAGTTCGCTCTCGTAGCTTCTGCAACACTCACACTTTAAAAGACAATAAAATAAAAAAGAGCTTTTATTAATGGGCATAGATAGGACACGTTTATTTTTCAATAATGTTTCCACGAAATAAAACAAAAACAATTCCCGCAATATTTACGTTAGACGGAATTTAGGTGGAGGTCACGGCACGCTCTAAGCCCCACCCACAGATCAGTGGAACCCCCCATTAGTACTGGATTGGATTGGCTGCTCGGTTAAACATGCTAACCAGCCTAGTGCCCCCTTCGCGACATCCGGTGCGTCTGGTCTGGCGTCCGATTGTGCCTGTTACTCAGGCGAGCCGACACGCGGCAGCCACCGGCATCGTCTGCCTATTTCACCACCGTCTATTGTCGTCTGCAATGTCAGTACGAAGCGGACACGAAAGCTGCTATTCCGTCTGCTATTCTGCACCCGTCCAAAAACTTTTGCAACGCTCTTACGACGTGACCATGAAAGTGGCATTCAGCGTTTCATCAGACATTAGCTACAGTCCAATACAGGCGTCCGTCAGCTTCCGTCGATGTGCGGTAAAAAGAGACCGGGAGGAGTAAAAAAAGCAACAAAATAAATATGCAGCCATTGCAGCTTTTCTGCTCTTGTTATTTTTTCTCTTGGCATTCGCGAGAAAGGTGATTGAGCGTCATGACCAATGAGGTAGAGGGGCTTAGAGCGATGAACTGACAGCTGAAAGTGACCCCCAACCAGTCGCCGCCACGTTGTACATTTTTGACTACTAGACACGTGACTTTATAGTTTTATGCATAGATTTTGACACAATACCGTGTACAGATACTCGCTTTTGATCTTTAATAACAGTACCGACGAGATAAGTTATGTTTCGTTTGTTTTATGTCCGAAATGTGATTTTACGACAATAACTCGTGCAGTTTGGCAATGGCTCCGGTAGATGCAGTCAGCCGCGGTGCTGTATTTTGGGTTCTTATCGGAGCTAGGCATGATCTCTGGGGCTAACAGTATTGAAAAATAGTTTATATTTTTTTCACAGCGATCGCAATACAAATGTCGACTCGGTTTTGGTTGAAATCACCAGGATTTGGTAGGGTCACGTGTCTAGTGGTAAAAAGTGTTCAACATGGCGGCAGCCAGGGAGGCGGGGGGGGGGGGGGGAGTGGCGGGTTACTCTTGCCTGGCGGTGCTGGCGGCGCTCGGCACATGTAGCACTGAGGGTGATCGATGAGTCGGGAAATCGGACGACGTTCTCCTTTTAGGTGCCCGACGACCTCTCAGACCTCGAAAAGGAAAATGCCAAACGGTCAAAACAACTGGGTTTGGTCTGATATCTGTGTACCGTAGTTTCGGTTGTGACTCCTCCGTGGCAGCCTTTTTTCACACAGAACCGGAGCGAAGTGACCCCTCATGTCGCTCACAAAAGTCCACTGTGCGTTCTCTTCAACCTCAGACCGTTTCAAAGAAGTTGATATCGCTGAAGCTTCGTCCGCTCACAGCGATAGGGGGCAGGCATGGAGAAGAGCGGTTGGTCGCAGACTCGAGCGAACACGACACTTCGAGTCGGGCGGTTCGGAGGCGTGAGAGAAACTTGAGTTGCAGGACGACTCAATCTTTGACGTCACTGCACTGCGCGAATCGCGCTCGAACTTCAAATTCGGCTTTGGGAATTTGTTTTTTTTTTTTTTTTTTTACTTCACAAATACGGAGTTCCCAAACTTTGTATATGGAGGGTAACGTCCAGGCATCGTTTTCAATCGTTCCGAATAATATAAAAATATATTTTAACCTCTCAGTGACCTTTAAGCTTAGACTGCAGCCAATGCCACGAGCACGAGAGCTCAATGTCGCTGCTTTGAAGTCATCTTCTGCAGAACGAGCACTCACGCTAGAAATGCACGTCTCAAAAACAGAAGCGCGGGCTAGCTCCTGCTTGTATCTTTGGCTGCAGTCTCAGCTTAAGGGTGAACAGAGTATGCACCATTCCATTATTTACAAGTCCTCAACCCAGAGCACCATCTCCTCCGCCCAGCTCGCGCATGTTCGTCGCTTCGGAAAGCGAGCAAATCACGCGCCATACGTACGAACACTTGAAAGGAAAACTGCCAGGCGCCCTTTTTGAAAAGGTCTATGCCCGTTTCCACGGTTAACAAGAATCACAGTCCACACTTGCTTAACCAACGTCCAGCCAGCGCTCGCTCGCAATAGACCGATCTCACCAAGTGTTCGGCGGGACGACGACGCGCTCGTTCTAACGGACGTGTTTTTCCTAGCTCCGCCGACGCATAATTATAACGCCGAGTTTAAAAGGCACTCGCGCCCCGGAAAAGGGCCCCATGGATCAAGGGGAACCCTCCGCCCCCCTCCGATCGTCGATTATGGATCCGGGAGGTACCAGTTTAATGAATATGAAACCGAGACTATGGACACCTCGCTAAACCTAACGTCTAAAATACGAGGCACGAAAACTCTGGCTGCCGCTACAGGGACAACCGCGACCACGGCGGGCCCAACGACGGAAGGCCTTCAAATTATACTGGACCAGAACACCCTAGGCAAATTGAACGAATTTAGAGTTGCGAGGGAAGATATAGGAAGGCTCTTTGTAAGCTTCTTGACCTACCTCGCTACCGCACAGCCAGAAAAAGGCGCAACGAGCCGCAGCAGAAAAGGTGAGCTCAAGCCTTGGACAAGAATATCCCACGATAGCTGAAGCAGCACAATCGACAAAGACCACGCTAAAGATCCAGAATGCTAAACCTAACGGGACAGAAGCCACCCCCTTGGCGGAAAATATGGAGGACAACTCCTGGACACCAGTCCAGAACAGGCAGCCGCCGTAAACACTCGCTGACGTCAATCAAAGAACCTGAGAAGAAAGCCGCTGCTATGTCCATTGATGAGAGGCCAGAGAGTAAAACTACCAAGGCCATTGTCCTTAAGCCGGTATGTAAGGAAGCAGTAAATGGCTTCAGAGCCAGGGACATCAGGCAGGCCGCGGAAACGGCAGGAATCGAAAGCCAAGAGGACTTCAAAATTCAGTATCAGACAAAAATCAACACTATTACGCTCACTACGCAAGAAGAAGGAACGGCAGAAAAGCTGCTACGGCTTAAGGCAATAGAGAAGAACTGCAAGCAGTGTACAGTTTGCCCCTACTGAGCAATGGAGAAGAACCAGGGGGGCTATGTTGCGCTTTTTGGACTCCCAGGAGACTAGGGAGAGGGAAGTGACGTCAACAACGCAGCAAATGCAGATTGGATGTTGATTTTGTTTTCTTCTGTCAACATCCAATCTACGTTTCTCTAGTCGTTGACGTCACTTCCCTCTTCCAAGTCTCCTGGGAGTCCAAAAAGCGCAACATAGCACCCCAGATCCGCGGTGTCATATACCCCCCGGGAGACAACAGCGAAGAGACACCAGAGACGTTGCTCGCAGACATGAAATGCGACAAAGCAAGGATTATCGCCGCCCGACTTATGGGTAAAGGCACAAGTGTGGTGTTAGTCAGCTTCAAAGGTAACAAACCTCCCAAGAAGGTCGTCTTCTGCCAAGCAATCTTGGGCGTGAAAGAACGCCCGCGCCCGATCGTGTGCTTTAGCTGCCACGAGCTCGGGCATAAGGAGGATGTCTGCCCTCGCAAGGAACAAAAGTGCGGTCAGTGCGGGAACGTGCACGACGAAGGAATGGACGAGTGCGACCGGGAACTAAAATGTCGTAACTGCGACAGCCCACATCCGACCACCAGTAACGACTGTCCAAAAAGAAGAATTCCAGACAGAAAGAAGATGACACCCAAATCTCCGGCGAAAAGTAAAGAAAGTTACGCTGCAGCTGCCAACTTCATCACGGAGCGACCCAAGGTATCGGAAGAAAACCGATCAAGATGAGCTTCCCACATGAATACCGGAATGAGCGAAATCTACTCAACGACAACAGCCAAGCCAGCAGGCGTCAGACTTCGACGCCGAGAAAGAGATGAATAAACAGAAGAACGACGTATACATCGGCTTCAAGGTGATCTTCGAGGCCAGTGGTTCTCAGCCAGTGATGTGTCGCGGACCCCTTGTGGATCGGCGGAGATGATGGAGGACCCCGTTTGTGGTGAGGGGAAGGGAAAGGTATAGGTTAATTATGGTAATGATCTAATAAGTGGATATAACTAAGGACTGGTGTGAAGTAGACTTTCCATTCACGTACACGAGAGAAAACTCACATGAAAATTGGAATGTTTCGTCCAGACTTGGACGTAGTTCAACTACTCTACTCAAACTACTGTAGTTTAACTACTTTTCCGAGTAACTTGGTAACTTTCAATTACAACTTTATTTGGGTAATTAGTAGTTTAATTTAACTACATTTTTCAGGTAACTTCTACTCAAATTACTAACTACTTTAGAAATCGCCGGCAGATGAAGTGACCTTCCCGAACAAGGGCCCCCTCGCAGCCGTAGAGACTGCATCACAGGCGTCCTTGGGCCAAGGTGGCGATGAGCAGCCAAAACATAACACCGACGCCCACGAACGCAGGAAGATGCTTAACAAGCCTTGGTCGGGTATTGACCTAATCCGGTAATGCACGCAGGCGCCGCGTCTCCAGCTGCAACCGTGCAAGCAAAGACGGGGGCACTCCGAAGGTGGTTGTTGTTTTCATGTTGTCTGCCCTTTGTGAGTTTTGACTCAAGCGGTTTGGGGGTTCCACGGGCATGACCTCGCAGCTGGGCGCCTGTTCCCATCGTCGCGTCGTCGTCAGCGAATACTCGCTTGCACAGCCGGACTCCATCGCACAGAAACGCAGACACGGATAATTCGTTCATGGAAGCACATTCCCGCTTCCAGCTGCAACTGTACGAGCGCAGATGCTTGTTCACGTAATCCTTTGAGCCCTTCCGACCTTCAACAATAGGGAGACCTCCTCTTTGTTGAAAACGATTTACTTGTCAGGCGTGTCAGGCGCGTCAGGATACCGTAGTCGCCGGCGAGGGTTGCGAGTCACCCTTGGGAGTTCCTTTTGTTGGACCGGCGTCAGCGGCGAAGTATACTTCGTTTCATCTTCTGTTAAATAAAAAAAACTTTTTTTTTTCAGTAGCGTAGCACTAGCACTGCAACGAGACGCGCAGTCGTCCAGATGATCTCATCGTCATGGCGCGAGACTTGAACCCTTGACGGTCATGTGCACTCGCTCAGCGTACTCTCCGAACGTCGTGGGAATAAAGGGGGGCCAGTCATAAAAATCTTAACTTGCCGAAGAAAAAAGACGACAGGAGGAGAGTTTGTTATACAAGACCCTCTAGACGAGGAAAACCTCACATGTTTCGTCATGGACACCTAAGATGCCAACACTCGAATAGCCGACCCTGCACAGCCTGTTTCTCAAACTCAACGCTGCCGTTCCATCCAGCGCGTCGGTGGAACGTCTTTTTAGCTTAGCTGGGGACGTCGTTAGGAGGAAAAAGCGAAAACTCTCCTATCAAGAACTTTGAAAGTAAATTGCTTCTGCGAGCGAATAAACTATTTTGGTGAAAACGCAAGTCATAAAAAGACTGCATTTATTTTAGGCTCGCAGGGTTTTTCACGGATCAAAACTGCTGTTCATGTTGCTACCACAAAAATATAAAAAAGTAACTTCGAAAGTAACTTCAAAGTAACTCGCTACTTTTGTACAGTAGTTAGTAGTTTACTCAATTACTATTACAAATGTGTAATTTCTACTCTACTCCAATTACTTTTGGCGTCGATACTCAGTAACTTAACTTAACTACCTTTTTTGAGTAATTTGTACATGTCTGGTTTCGTCTCAATCGAATAAAAAACAAATTTTATTGCCAAGCTTGACTGACAAGGCAAGGCTTCGCGGACCCTAGAATGCCTTCGCGGACCCCAAAGGGTCCGCGGATTCCCATTTGAGAACCGCTGTTCTCGGCCATCGGAGAGATAAAGAAGGAGCTGGCGTTGCTGCGACATGGGAAGTATCTCCCATAACAGTAGAGGACAGGCCACCACGGAACAGACCATCATTGTCCAATGAAATTGCTGCACATTTTCGATCAAAAGTGCAGAGCTGACGTTGAGATTTGAGAGACAGACGCCGCCTGGTGTACTCCTTCTTAGAAACATGAACCTCGAACCTAACGTTCCCCTGCTATAGTTTCTACACGAACCCGACCATAGTAACTACCCCAAGACCGAGCGAAAGGAACCGAGAGACGAAGAAAGGCTGGGCAGCAGTAGCAGTCCTGCGGCACATACCACATGTCCAGCTCGATACGGCGTCACTTTGCACTGGCAACAGAGAAATGATAGCCGTAAGTACTTAGTCACAAACGGAAGAGGATGACTTTAGCCTCCGTCTATATAAGACCAGGAACGGCAACGGAAGATGACAAGGAAGCAACGGCATGGATAAGCGAAATTGTCGGTCTAGCCGAAGGGGACCCGATTGTCATAGCCAGGACTTCAGCGCTCGACAGAAAGATTGGGGGTACTCCAACAGCACGAGAAAAGGCCGGCAAATTAAACACGCAATGAAAACTGCGGGCCTTACACTTCGCAACGAGCCGGGAGCCAAGACAAGGATTGGAATGCACAGTGGGCAAAAGAACTCCACCCCGGACCTCTCCTGGGCCACTGCAAGCCTAGTGCTCGACCGGTCAACGTGGAGAGACAACCTTGACAGTGACCACTTTCCGGTAGAAATGAAGATTCACCACGGACAACGCATCAGTGGCAAAGAACAAAGACCAGTAGTCAAATGGGATCGTTTTAGGAAACTGCTTGAGACAGAGGACAACCGAGACATCGAGGAGTGCATTCGGATGGCTCTGAGCGAAGCGAAGACGAAAGTTGTAGTAAAGCCTGGAGCCCCAACACCAGACAATCACCTGCTAAACCTCTGGGCCAGCCGTCAACAAGCACTGCAGGGGTACCGAAAGAACAAGACGCTGCATCTAAAAATCAAGGTCAAACGAGCAGCAGCGAAAGCGAGGCAGTACTCTAAATAGCTCGGGCGCGAGAGGTGGAGGACCCATTGCGGGTCTTTTAACGCACGAAACGGGCTAGGAAGAGCTTGGAGAACTTACAAGGGACTGAACGGAGCAAAGCGCAAAACAAGACACGCTGCGCAGAACCTGGCCCTCAAGCTCAATATCAGCGAGGAGGAGATGGCAATCAGGGCTGGAGAAGTGTCCTTTCCCCAAGAAGGAAATAGCGCAAACTAGAGACAGGTGGCGATGAACACCCGCACGCCACGAGAGGAAGGAATGAAAGACCCACTAAATATGGGAGAACTAATCGAGGCAATCTACACGGCGAAGACCGGTAGTGCTACTCGCCCGGACGGGGTAACGTACCAAGCTCTCAGAAACCTACCGGAAGAATCGAAGCAGAAACTTCTCGACAAATACAGTATGGGAAGAGGGTAGGCTACCGAGAACCTGGAAACTCTCGTGGGTCACCCCAATACCCAAGCCCGGAAAACTGCTTGATCGCATTGAAAATATGAGACCTGTATCTCTAACATCCGATATCTGCAAGACGATGGAGAAAATCGTGCTCAGGAGGATACAATGGTATTTGGAAAAACACGAACGCCTGGATCCCCGGCAAACGGGCTTTCGCGAACTAATGGGGACACAAGATAGCCTCAGGTTGCTTTATGAGGAAGTACTGGCCGAAAAAGACAAACAAGACCCACGGTTCGTGGTCGCCCTGGAAATACGCAAGGCGTTTGATTCAATGCCGCACTGGGCAGTCGTCCGGGAGGCAAAAGCATGCGGCATCCGTGGAGGAACTCTGAACTTTATACGTGACTTCCTGCGCGACAGGAGGTTCCAGGTGAAGATCGGAGGTACCATGGGCAAAGAAACGCCGATTAAAAGAGGAGTGCCACAGAGGGCAGTCCTATCGCCGACCCTTTTCAATATGGTAATGGCGGGTCTCCCAGCTCGGCTTCGAGTCATCGAAGGGCTGGGATTCACCATCTATGCGGATGATGTGACGCTCTGGACCCGACGGAGATCCCTGGTGGAACAAGAGAGCACAATGCAGCGGGGCATAAATGAAGTAGCCACCTCCTGGCAGAGGTGGGGATGGAAGCGTCATCAGAGAAAACGCTATATATGATGGTCGCTCGCCCTAGGGATCACAGGAAAGGAATAGCAGGCTCAGTACGGCTAGAACTCAATAGACAAGAAATCGGCAAAAAGCCACATATCAGAAGTGGCTTTCGATTTCGGAATCGCTTTTTGTCGGCGCTGTGCCCACGCCATTTCCGGCAACTTATTTGAAGAATGCACGTGAACTAGAGCCGACGTTCTTCGGCACAGTCTATCAATGACTCAACCGCTTTTTTCATTCATGAGCGAACGCTAATAACCGCGAACGCTAATAACTGTTCTTTTAAGAAACGGAAAGTATAAGTTACTTTTTTATTTGTTTTCCAGCCTTCCAGTTTAGCACATATCACAACAAAAAAAAAAGAAAGAAAAAACTACTAAACCACAATGTCTACCGATAGCGTCTGAAAGGCACCTTCCGCAATCCTCGCGCTTTCTGCGGGGAGTAGCAGCAGAGCTGAGAACAGCACTCGATCCAAGCGCTTATACTTTGTTCCACCTTAGGTACGAGCGTGGCCGACGTTATGAGCCGAAAGTCCAATCTAATGGCGAAAAAGTCGCACTGTCATGGCGTGCTCTCCGCAGTTGATAGGACCAGCGGTGTTTGCCGTCTTTCTGTGCGTGCTCCTCCGCCGGCTCGTCCTATCAAGAGCGAAGAACGCCATGACGTCGCGCTTTTTGCGCTGTTTAATTGGACCTTCAGCTAACAACAACGGCCACGCTCGGACCTAAGATGAAACCAAGTATAGTCTCGGCGAAGCGAGTGATAAGAAAGCGAGCTGGCGCAGCAGCCGCGTCATGGCGCTGATAGCACGCACCGGTCGACGGTCCGGCGTTCACCTCCATATCGCCTGCGGGTGTACCTCGAGCTTTTTTTATTTTCCATTTTAGAGCGCAGCTCTTAGGCGCCCGTTTCCGGCTTGAGTGGCGTCGGCGTCGCCGTCGCCGTCGGCGTAACCGTAACGTCACGAGGATCACGTGACGTCACGAGGGTCACGTGACGCGTGTCCTCCTCTCCCCGTTTTCGATCGCCAAGAATAAAAAAAGAGAAAGAAAAAAGCGAATATAAGTTGTCCCCACTTTTTTTTTTAGAAATAACCATTAGATCTTTTGAGTTCGATATGGTCTGCAGAGAAAAAAACAAGAACAAAAGTTCAGGGGTTAGGCTATATAAAGAAAGGATTTGTCGAACCGAAGAGTGACAAACCTCCCTTTGCGCTGGTCAATGTTCCTGACCGCGCCACTGAGTCGACTTTAACAAAATGAACAGAATTTTGGGAAGGGGGAGGGGGGGGGGGGGGCGGGATGTCGAGAACAAAAAATAAAAATGCGAGGGTTTACAATGAATTAGGAATGCAAATATGTGAGGAAACTATTTTATAATTACTCAATCGAATATGTAATCATTCCGTTACTAAAATGTTGACAAATGTAGATATTACCAGTAATATCGTTACTTGTAACGGAGAATGCACAAGTCTGGTTATAGGATTCCTCGACCTCCAGCGAACATGGGTAATTCAAGTAACGCCGACTTCGCAGAGTCATAGGTTCATTCTGAACGTTTATTACGCACTACAGATTCCATAAAGTGCACATATGTCGCCGTGTAAACACGCATGAAAAATACTCAAAATATGCGTCTGTTTGCGTTACCTCGCAGGTAGTATGTTTAGATGACGACATTTTTCAGCATGCTAGACCACGCCGCGAGTAGAGTACCGCCTATTTGTTTTCAAAATCAGGCGGCCTGAAAAGAAAAAAAAGTGCAAAACTAACATACAATTTTTAATTTTTTTTTTTTTTTTAAATCTTGAACTCACTTTTAGTAGACAGCAATTGTCCAGTGCTGTGGTTTCTGGAAAATATTTTGCAAACAAGCTCCGTGCACTAAAAAAAAGTATCGCTGTTCAATAATGCCCACAAAAAATAGAAAAAAAAACACTACATTTTTCTTAAAAGGCGGCACATGTGCGCACATAAGATAATATTCAGCAGCGACAATCCCTCAGAATGTTGTTGTTTTTCTACTCAATACCTTTTTCACAAAACTCGGAACAAAAAACCCATGATACGTGTTTACAGATGTAGCATTGTTGCGCGATCGTGCGGTTAATTTATCTCTTGTTTCGCTTCCAAACCCTCGAATTTAAGGAGGGTGTGACGTGCCTACGATATTTTTGCTCGCTTTGTTTTTAGAGAGCTGAGAAGTTAATTCAATAGAAGAAAAGACTGCACCCATAGGTTTCATAATACAAGACGGATTTCCTGAAAGCTTTAGTGTTTACAGATTCCTTATGAGTAAACAAAAGTTGAAAAGATAGCGACATCCAACGAAAATCTGTAAGCACCCGGAGGGGTTGGTATATCCTCTATCGTATGTATGCGAATTTGAATGCGGAGAAATCAAAAGCAATAGGAAAAAGAGCGTTATAAGGGACGACAGCGGAGAAAGAAAAAAAAATTGTGTTTCTGCCACTGCGTACTTGGATTATTTATCGCCCTATTCTCAGGTTCCGAAATTAAAGGCCATCAATATTTCATTGCCGGCAGTTACTTGATCAAAAATTGAAGCTCCGATCTTCTCAAAAATTAAATACTGACATCTTTCAGTGCGTCTGTTTATCTTTAGGAACGTCCAGCAGTTCTTCCAGGCGTAAAACCCTTCCAGCATAAATGACATTTCGGCAGAACGTGGCGCAAATAAGCCCTTCGTGCCGGTGAGCTGGAAGAAATAATCAAATGTTGCAGAACCAAAAGTGAAAAAAACAATAGGCAGATTTTATCGTGTCGCCAGTCTAGGTTACGTCACCAATTTGTTATTTTAATTAGTGCCGACCTAAACAAAAGGCTATGATGGGAAAAATGCAAATTTCAAATCGGCAGGCATTCAAATGTCTATTGCGCGTTCCTGCGCGCCCCTTCATTACAAGTTTGTTGCCAGTTAAAATCTTGTATCTTGTTCGTCGTCGTTCTTTTTTTTTTAGTTTGTGTATGGTATCTTTAAAAGAAAAGACGGACTTTTAAGGTGCACTCAAAATTATACTTTTTTATATTTTATTCATCAGTTTTGCTACACCCTAATGATATGTTAGATTATTGTAATTGGGATCGTTTGTTTTCTTATTTCTACAACTTGTTGCGCATTGGCATTTTTGAAACCACGTAGACAGCAGTCTTGTATAAGAACCAGTACTCTAAATAAAAATAAATAAATAAATGGTTAAATAATACAACTGCAGCATGTGACATTAAAACATTAAAACAATATTTGGAACCAGGAAAGAACCAAGCGACTTTATCGTAATTGTTTAGACAGTATGTGTTTACTTTTGAAAGAATATTGCGATATTGGTAGCCAATGTAGGTGATAAATTTAGGCAGTGCAGTACGACCTCTAGCCTAGAGTCTTTAACGTGCATGAAGCTGTAGTGATACAGGACCGCACCTCGATACGAAACTGATCCGGAATAAAACACGCAGCGGTGAGGATTGTACCGAGGAACCACTGATCTCAGTGACAATTGCTGGATCGCGTTTGCCCGCTCCGCGAATGCGGTCACTGGCGGCCATCTTTAGGTAGAGTTATATCACCTCTAGCCAAGATACAGCTGCTGAAGCCACTTGGCAGCCACCATTATCCATCCATGGCAGACGGCGTTTTGGCAGTTGCGGTGGCAGGCTACCATCAAAATAGCGTGGGTGATATTCCGTGATTGTTTGAAATTGTTTGACGAAACACGTTTTTAAAACCCGGCGTGAACGGTAGCCCGGTCTTTGAGGACCCGGTGAGAGTTTCACAAAATCGCGCAGCACCGGGGAAAAGCAGCACAGCACGCATCGAAAGTCGCATCAAAAGAAGCATCGAAAGCAGACGCCGGTACGTAGTCTGCTTTCGATGCGAGCTGCGCTGCTTTCCCCCGGTGCTGCGCTTTCGTAGAACTTTCGCCGGGTCCTCAAAGACGAGGCTACCGTTCACGCCGGGTTTCAAGAATCTGCTTCGTCGAAAAACTTCAATCAAGCACGAAATATCACCCACGGTACAGTGTACTAGATCTACGGCTATTTTATGGCAGCCTGCATGCCGCCATTGCGCTGTCCGCCATATTACTATGATGGCTAGAGATGATATAACTCTACCTTAAGATGGCCGACCGTGTCCGCATTCCGGTCCATAGGCAGAGCTGGTCAAACGCGATCCAGCAATTGTCATTGAGATCAGTGCGAGGAACCCTGGTAAGGTAAACTAGAACTCGTAGGTAGGCCGACCGCGTTGGCCTCTCCAAAGGAGCTGGGTGTCGTGTAACCCAATTCTTCCGCAGAGGCCTGAGGTGGCGCTACCAGTCACAGCGGGGGCCAGAAGGCCGGTCGGGTTGCGTTTAGAGAGGCTGACTTCAGGAGTGATGGTGTGAGTGATTTTGTTGTGTGTGAAGCGAGGCATTATTTTGTGGATGCTAGCTGTGGCGAAGAGTCAAGGGATTCGCAACGGTGTCAAATACTGCGAAGAAAAAGACAGAGCGGTGGTGATTTGGACCGGGGTGCAACGTGGGTTACAAATCATGCAAAGAAAAAAACTCCTTGTTCCAGACGCCGAGCGACGCCTCTCTGTTTTCAAAATGGGAACGTCTGATTGAGAAAAAAAAATTGTACTGCATCACAGAATTGCATATTTTTCTGACCGGAAAAAGCAAAACTGATGCAGAGAAAAAATATTAAAAGTCTAAGAAGAATGTGTGACCTATTTGACATGCCTGAGAAAACAAATTTCTGAAAGTGGGACTGCTCTTCAATGAAGACAGCAGTTGAAGTTGCTTCATTTACCTTGCCAGTCATGGTGTTTATTTTCATGTGATGCATATTCACTAGATGAAATTAGTTCAGACATTTACTGGTCTATAAGTTTTCACTGAGAATGCAGAACTCACGAAATATTCGCTTTCATTAATTCGTGATACAGAAGAAAGATGTGTTGTTACAAAACACTAGGTATTTAAAGATCTGCAATATGTAAAACTGCCGAAAAAAATATTTAAAGTAGCTTTGACACTAAAGTGGAGAGGAAAGTATCGCATATCATATCGTGCTCAAACTTCTCTCTCTTAAAGGTGCCCTGAGGAGGTTTCTGAGATCGCTTAAATATCGCGATAGCTCACTCAGCGGGAACTAAGCATCCTAGAAATCTATAAATAATAACGATGCGTGGCAGATTCTTCTATTAAATTAGCAGTCAAAAATTGAACACACCGAGGTCATCTCCGGGGATGGGAGGATCATTGTTCCGGCAGCCACAACGACATGTGATCAATCAAAACCGGACCCTTCGTTGAGATTGTGAACGCTGTTATTACAAAATACGTATGCTTTTGTAGATGATAAAAGCAAGTAAGAGCAGTCGAAAAATGTTATCTTTCGCGGAGAGCGAACATAATACTGCAATAATCGTCTCAAAATAAATACACTATGTTTTTGTTTTGTTCGTTTTTTTGTCTTCCGCGGAAGTGATGTGTCCGTTCGTCAGTTCTCAAGCGCGTGCTCGCTGGGTTGAATCGCCGGGCTGTATCGGTAACGAGCCGCGTCCATTCGAGATATACTTCTGAGGTTCCACCGGTCGGGGACGCGAAGATCCTTCGTTTGCTATAGGCCTATTTCACAAAGGCGCCGTCATCTTGAAATACCGTCACTTCCGGTATGGGCGAAAACTTTGTTCTGCCGTTGCCACGCCAATATGATGAATTTAGGATACAAGCATAACCGTCACTCATTCGCATTTCGTCTGCCTTCTATTTTTTACTATTTGCAGGTTGAAATGTTTCATAATTTTTTGTCGCCCTTCCCAGATATGCCTACCAGGTGGCTGGGGACGAGTGTAAGTGAAAAACATCTTGTGGTTTCGGAGCATGCTGTTCCCATCGCCGGAAATGACCTCGGTGTGTTGCGAGCTTTGATTGATTTTGCAATAGGGAAATCGGCCGCGTATCGTCATGACTTAGAGTTTTCTAGTATCCTTAGAGCCAGCAGAGTGAGTTATCGCCATATATAGACGATCTCAGAAACCTCCTCGGGACACCTTTAATGCTGGCATCTAAGGTGCGACAGACAAACATTATTCCCTACCAAAAAGCGGAAAGCAAAAGTAAAATGTGAGATTATGTAAGTAACTGACCGCTCCCAAACGGCATTTTGCGCTTTAAATATAAGCTTCCGCCGCTATCGCAATCTTCCTCACAACCGAGCAGACAAAAACAAACCAAGAATACGACCATTTTCACACCGAATAAAGCCTCCCTGATGCAACCACAAGGCCTTTCTCAGCCGTCAAATGGCCGCGCTGTAAATCCCCTGATAAATACGAGAGTCTCCTATACAAGCTTCTACACTCTAAGATAAGAGGACTGCCCTTATTTATGGCTATTTATGATACTTTGAAACTAGGAAAAACACTGCCTGTATAAACAGAAAGCAGTGAAGCATGCTGTTGTTGTGTTTCTGTCCTAATCAGGTAAGGAACTAATAATTAGTAACAATTTGGAGAAAAAAAGTGGTTGAAAACGCTTCTTCATTTTCAATTTTTGTTTCAGAGAAACCAGCTAACTGAACTATAGAGCATGCATCTTCCTCTGGAAAGTCGCCTGCAATAATTTTTTAGCCTCTTTTTTATTTTATTCACCTTCTTAGTGGTTTGAGAGACTGAGGGAACAAAGACCAAACACAAAATAAGAGTGTATCACCTTTTAATACGATGGAGTACGTAACACTTAGATGTATGGTGGCGCTGCGTGCGTTAAACACGCGCGGCTGATGACGTTATCATATCTCGTTTCGCGATTAAACAGAGCCGTGGAAGGTTTCTTTCTGAACGCAAAATAATAAGTATGATTGTGTTAACCATCGTAATTCTTTATAAAAGTAGTCTATATTGATCTTTGAGAGTTATTAACTAGAGAAATAGACATCGAAAAATCTGGATACAACAAAAACAACACCTCATTAAGCCAACCACCAGGTGGAGCCGAGTTCCAGCTACTGCGGTGACCTTTCCAAAGCGAGTTCGGCTATCATCCCCCACACCTTCTTCGAGATGAGGAAGGCCTGTCAAAAGTAGTCACTATAGTATAGAGACAGTATGGGTGGGTCTTCGGAGAGAGCGCAGTTCGCTTCACGCCTGCCAACTGCGGTGCCATGCACATCGTGGTTTACGTGGTTATAATTTGCTTAAAACTTACGAAATAATGCAAATTTTGCCAACATGATTGTTTCTCTATTTTAATATTTTGTCTGAGGTCAGTCTAAATGCAAGTTTTCAACCAGTCAAAAGATACTCGGAGGCGTCCTTAGAGGGGTACTAAGAGAACTACTGTAAAGCCCTTTATTTTCGCGGCCTCTATTTTTCGCGAATCGGTCACAGAGGACATAATTACGGCCACTAAATTTCGCGAATTCCAGACGCCTGCATTAAAACTCTTAAGGACAAAATTTTTCGCGTGCCCTTAAATTTTGCGAATTTTGCCATTCGCGAAATTCACGAAAATCAAGGGCTCGCGAACGTTAAGAGTTTTACAGTATTAGCTCTAACTTTATTGCTCAGAGGCAGCCTCTGTTATATCAGTACCCCAGAAACATAACTATTTTCTTGCAAAGCGCTGGAAAACTAATTTTCCAACCAAGAAAACTATTAGAAAGTTGTACCTGGTGGATGTCTGCTAAGCTTCTTTGGAAACTCATCTGGCATTGTTGGGTAGAGGACCGTGACATTTATGTCCTCTGAGTGCCGCGCCGTGCCACGGAGGCATGATCCAAACATGGTTCCCTGGGCCTGAATGCAGCTTCGGTGCAGAAAGCCAACATAGGATTGGCCATGTTGAATATGTGCAGTTGGTCGCGAGCATGTGCATTCGCAAACGCCAAGTTTTTTCTGTATTTTTCAGAGAGGTAATAGACTGCGGTAACAAGATGCTTACTTCCGAGACGGCGGCCCACGCGCATTCGTCAGCAACTCATGTATGAAGTAGAAACTTTCCTTAACTACGACTTTTACTTGTGTCATTTGACCGTTAAAATATCGGGTATAAGTAACATGTTAAAAATTACTTTCTGATGAATGTCCCGTGCTTCCAATTTTTACTTCAGTATTTCTTTAAAATTATGTGGTGTTATGAGTGAAGTCTATGAATTTTATCGGTGTATCACTTGCGATGTCACGCATTTTTTTATTATTTTTAATGACTTGGAGCATAGTAATTGGTACTACTGTTACTCTGATACTCCAATTTGTGTGGTATTTTCTTCTTCATTTAGACCAATCTAGACTTTAGTATTCAGTCAAACATTGTGAACTTGAAGAGAAGAAAACCAGGACAAACTGTGCCTACTGAACGTCTAAAGAGCCTCTTTGTGAGCTCTGAGAAAGAGGGCAGCTGGTGATCTCCAATTAAAGTGACTGCAGGCCGGCTCTCTTCAGCCTTCATTACCTTTATTACCAAGGGCAGCAGGAGGGAAGCTGGCAGTGCTGGTAGGTTTGAGCCGGTGAAGACGACTAATCAGCAGCGTCGGGTTCGTTTATGTAACGTTTAGTAATGAAGGTACTAAAAGCCAAACATTGCCTTCCACGTGACACTCTATTTTCTGACACGATAATATTTAATGGAGAATCCTTGTATGTTTGAAGAATAGACAAGCAGTGTTCAGCAGTGTAGGTGCCAAAACTTTTTAAATACGATCGCCGGTTGAGGCAAGCACTGCTTTATATGAAGACGAGAATATTGACAACCGAAGCAGAGGCCAAATGTGTGCGGCTCACAATCTTTGCAGAGAAAGGGTGGTGATTTCCGATCAACTGCATTTTTTAATGCGATGTACCAGGGAACATCAGTCGCCACACAAATTAATGCACTGTGCTATAACTTCAGCAAAACTTTAGCGACTTATTTTTTCTCGGGAGTCTAATAAGGTTATTTCGTTATGTTTTCTTCAATGGAGAACTTTGAAAAATTTTGTAGGTCAAGTTTTCGGAGAACTATGCCATCCCTAGTGTGATATAATAGACGCTCTGCTAAATTACCTAAGAATCATGTTTCCTGTAGGAATTGTAGTTGCAGCGCAGCACATGCTTTCGTGTGCAAAATAAATTTTTAAAGCAAATGTCTCAAAACAGTACAGCGTTTCATGATGCTTCGTCGTGACCTTTTTGTTTCTTACTTCGAAAATTTCTTATACTCACGGCTAGTGCGTGTGACTACACTCACTGCATGTTCCTTGGTTCTTGGGAATTTCGAAAATCGTCTATTGCTCTGTTTGATTTTCACATTTGTGGTATAGTAGCGTCCGGTAGAGCGAGGACTGTTTGTTGATGCTGTGCAACTGTGCTATATTTGGCGTCGTAAATTGACGCCATTTTTGTTGCACAGGGTGCCTCTTTGTCTGAATCTTCAGGAGACGACTTGGATTAAGAAGAGTCAAGTAAAGACTACACATTCTATGGCGCCTCCGATGAGAAGCCCTTCTGTGGATGAGAGGAAGTGTGCCATCCAACAATGAATTTGCTTGTAGTGGAGGGTGACTAAAGCGGGAGCCCTAGTTTTGATTATTTTGTTTGTTATCAGCAGCGGACGTTCAATGACTGGGATGAGGGACGCCTTGTTCCTGGTAGACACCTTGTTTGGAAGGCAGGTTGTGCGTAGCTCCCTGTATGTGTTTGAAAAATCACTAAACTTCTGTAAGAATTTTTATCTGGTTTATTATTGTTTAATTTGTAGTGCTGAATTGACCTGTTCAGAGGGACATACAGAAGCGCCGGATTTGTAAGAAGTTGTTTGATGTAAAAAAATGTGATGGAACTGCTTTTTTTTTTGGCAGCCTCAATAGCGTCTCAGCTGAAACGTGTTCTAGAGAGTTTTTCCGATTATAGCTTCTTCACAGCAAAATTTAATCGACCAAACACATTTTCTGGCCTATGTGATGAACATATGTACAAGGACTTATTCTAAAAGTTCTCAGTTCTTGGCAACCGCAGTAACATTTCTTGTACATTTAGCACAGATGGGTGCCCAGCCTATAAAGGTAAAAATTTCTCCATCTGGCCACTTCAACCTAATATAAATCAAATCTCGTTTGTAACGTCATTCCTTCGAGTGTGTGGTTCGGAAAGAATAACCCTCCGATGGAGTTGTACATGAAAAGTTTTGTGGAACAGTGCAAGCTTCTTTGTGATTAGGGGTTTGTATGGAAGCGCAACGGCACTGAGGTGCTTAGTAAAAGGGCTGCTTACACTCCGACGTTGAGCGCAGTGAACGCAGCGTAGCGCAGTGCGCGCGCCTTTCATTGGCCGGCAAAGCAGAACTCGATATCTGTGACCAATCAGTATCTGTGCGCGCTGCGCTACGCCGCGTCCGCCGACGTTACGATGGAGTATAAACGTACCTTAAGGCTTTTGCAGTATGCTGCAGTGTGGATTCGGTGGCCGTCCTTTGCTGCAAAACACGATGCAGTTTAACTACTGTTTCGGTTGCAGTTGGTGCTTGCACCTTGGATCTCTCGTTAACAGTGCAATTCGTAATACGGTCTCTGCAGAGGTAGTTGATGACAGACAATCGAAAAGTGCAATTCGTGACATGCATGAAGCTGCATCACAGGGTGTTGAATGCAGAGGGTTTAAGGGTTTGTCTGCATTGCTCAACTTGCTACCTTTTAATGTTATTGAATCCTTTGTTCCGGACTACATGCATGCCGTCCTCCTCGGCGTGTCTCGGTTGCTTTTGAGCTTGTGGTTTGACAGCAACACTGGAGGGGTTTTAGAGCGCAGCTTTTGGGCGCCCGTTTCCATTTTGAGTGGCGTTGGCGTCGGCGTCGCTATCGGCGTAACCACGCGGTGCATTATGGGAAACGTCCAAGAATGCAACGCGCGGTCTCACTCGTGACCCGCGCGTTGCATTAGGGGATGTTCCCATAATGCCGTCACACATGACGTCATGATTGACGTAACCAGGGCCACGAGTGACGTCACGAGGGCCTCGCGCGTTGCATTTTTCTATTTTATTCTATTCTATTATTATGAGAAACGAGCCATGATGCAACGCGCGGGTCTCACTCGTGACTCGCGCTTTGCGTTATGGGACGTTTCCTTTAATGACGTCACACGTGACGTCACGAAATCCCGCGTGTTGCATATGGGAAACATCCTATGATGCAACGTGCGGGATTCACTCGTGACCCGCGGGTTGCATTATGGGAAACGTCCAGTCGGGAGGAGGGGGAGGGGGAAAGAGGAGAAGGAAGGATGAAGAGGAGAAGGAGGAGGGGAGGGGAGGATGAGGGAGGAGGAGGAGGGGAGGATGAGGGAGGAGGAGGAGGGGAGGAGGCAGGAGAATGATGGGTAGGAGGAGGGAGGAGGAGGAAGGGAAGGAAGAGGAGGAGAGGAAGGAGGAGGGAGAGAACGGGGAGTGGAGGAGAAGTAGGTTGAGGAGGGAGGAGGAGTATGGAGGAGGAAGAGGAGCAGGGGATGAGGAAGAAGGAGAGAGGAGGGGAGGGGGAAGAGGGGCATACCCTCCCCTCGGTACCCTCACCTCCTTCTCAAGAGCTGCTCTCTAATTCGGCGTTACAAGAAAGTTGTAAGCGTCTTTCTTTTTTTTAACAATTCTTCTAATCACGCAAGCAGGCTCTGAAAGGTGTTATACAACAATATAATAAAAGTAATCAGAAGGAACGATGAAAGGCCCAAACAACTAAACGAAACTAATAAAGTCAAATATATAATTAATTTAAATGAGAAGCACAAGAAATATCTGTTCGACTTCGGCCTAACTGTATTATAACACAAGAAAGCCCGTTCCACGCCTCCACCGTTCGTGGAACAACGAAAATTTAAAACCAATATTACAATATCTACCTCAAAAATATGAAAGAAATCTTTGCCGTCGTCTCGTCGAATACCCTTGTGAAAATTGGACGTAATTATTAAGATTCATTATTTAACGAACACGAATATTTGGTCGTACGAATTTAAATCTGCACACTCGATTTCTTTTTGGTCAGTAATAGAATACCAGCTCTCTGGGCTAGATAAGTGACGAATGTCATCTCTTACGTTCAAAATATAAACGTAAATCCGGGGTCACACTGCTTGCACACCAAACAAAAAACAGTCTGCATAGAGATTCGAACGCGAGTCACCACGAGATCCGTGCTTCGAATGCCGAGGGGCAATGAGTTCAATGATTGGAGGCGGCATTCGAACCACGGATATTGCAGTGACTCGTGTTGGCAGCCTGTCTTTTGTGTGATATATGAGCAGTGTGACCCCGTCTTTACGGATTTCTTGTAGCCTTCTTTAAAACCGTAGGGTTGGACTTTATACGAAAGTTCCAAATTACGTTTTATTATTCTAGCATTGACCAAATAACTGTTTTAAAAACTATATATAGAATGTCCCAAACCACCAGGCTCGATCAGAAATGGACCGTAAAAATTGGCGCCTGCACGAAGCAATCTAAACTTTTCGTCAAAGATGTATTTCACAGGTCGGTTTTTTTCTTGTAAAATTACAAAGCGTAGCTCCCTTTTTGTAAATAAAATAGGGCCAAGAAACTTGCCCTGGTCAACGGAGGACGTCGACGCAGGCGACCGAGTCGAGTTTCGGTGCGTGTTCGGCGCGCGTATTGATAAATGGAGTCGGGAGCAGCGCCCGAAGGTGTAGCCAACGTTACTAGATTACCTCAGTTGTGGAACTCCCGCGGAGGAGGGTACCCCCCTCACTCCCTTCAGTCCACCTCCCGTCGTTTGAAGCGCCATCTCGATTTTCGTTTACGAACTGTGTGCTCCATAGAGTACGACGCAACGCCATCTAGACGCTGCGCTTCAAAACGTACGTATCCCATAGAATACACTTGAGTTACCAAAGCAGCCGTCCGGCGCGTCGAACGACGGGAGGCGTGTCGTGGTGAGTGAGGGGGGGGGGGGGGGGGGGGGTACTGCTTGTGTAGCAGCGTTTATGAGCAGTTCCGTAACTGAGCTAATCTAATAACGTTGGGTGTAGCCGACGAGCGAAAGAGAGCAGACGACACGCAGGCGAATTCCGTTGGCAGCAAAAACGCTATCGTTAAGCAACGCGTTTTGTTTTTTAACTTTAAGTTTTGCTTTTATTGTCTGTATTAACTTTTAAACCAAAAGTACTTTAAAAAAGATTGTGCTCATTTTAATAAACCACGGTGGCTGCGAGCAGTCTCGATAAGGAGGTAGCGCCATCTGTTAATACGAGCGCCAAACGTGTCCCTGAAGTCGACGTCGTCGTCTGCGCCGCAGCCCGCCGTTGACCCTGGCAAGTTTCTTGACCCCATTTTTTACAGAAAAGATGCTACGCTTTCTAATTTAAAAAAAAAAAAAAAACTAACCTATGAAATACACCTTTGACGAAAAGTTTAGATTGCTACATGCAGGCGTCGATTTTTACGGTCTATTTTAGCTCGCGCCTGGTGACTTGGAACACCCTATATATATATAGTCACTGACGGCTTAAGAAACGCCAGGTGTGTGACTTACTACGCTCACTATTCTCGCTTTGTGATTCCTTTTTGGGCGTTGTTATCAGAAAATGCCAAAATGTAATCGGTTTCGGGGCGATAATAAAACTTTTGGGTCCTGCCACGTCACTGCAGCTAAAAGGAAAGTAGCCAAGAGAGACACCACTTGCGCTGCTCCGGCGGCGCCGAAGCCGATCACGCCGCCGGCGCTGATCACGCCGCCGGCGCTGATAAGCCAATCACGCCGCCGGCACTGATAAGCCGATCACGCCGCGGCACTGATGAGCCGATCACGCCGCCAACGCTGATGAGCCGATCACGCCACCGGCGCTGATCACGCCACCGGTGCTGACGCAGTCAGAGACGCAAGCTCCAAAGATACAAACGGCAGTTGTTGCCATGGAGGAAGACAAGGCCGAGGCCGCCGTTCCTCCTACAATGGAGACGGTCATTTGCATTCTTACGCAATTCTCCAAGCAAGTTTCTCAATTATCTGAGCAAGTGAACAGTCTAAATGTAAGAATGGATAGTGTGAAGACCAAACGGCAGACAACTCTCCGTTAGAGTCATGACGTTGGATGCGAAAATTAAGCATCTCACGGTTGCCAGATGTAGTCGTCACGAGTTACTCTACGGGTCAGGCCGCGAGAAGTTGGCTCCGTGCACAACTCTACCGCTCAAAAAGTAGAAAATGAAGAAGACTAACGGAAAGCAGAGAGAGACTGCGACGTTACTTCAATGGAACTGTAGGAGTATTATAAATAAGATAGGAGAGTTACAACTATACATTGATAAATTGAACCAGAAACCGAAAATCATTGCGTTACAAGAGACCAACGGCCAGGCTAAGCTCGCGGGATGCATTACGTATACGGACCCTAGCGAAAAGGGTACTGCGATCTTGGTCCGCAGCAACGTGGCGGCCACACAGCACGTGACCGCTCAGCGAGTCTGCGAACATACGCTCATCGAAATTCACAGCAGAAGAGGAGCGGGGGGGGGTGACGAGAACATTTTTGTCATGAATGCGTATTGTCTACCGTCCAGCAGGGTCATTGACTTTAAAGGCACCATATTGGACTGCATTACAGAAGCAAGAATAAGACCGATTTTAGTGCTAGGAGATTTCTACGCTGCCCACACGAGGTAGGGTTACAAATATTCGTCCAAAAGAGGAAATCAATTGGTAAAAGCAATAGAGGATCACGACATGGAGGTGGTTAACAAACCGGGCGTGCCGACCAGGACAGGCACTAGCACGGTCAGAGACACCACTCCTTATCTGACGTTAGTTCGGGGGAACCTGGACGTTACTTGGCGTAACACGGGGGAGAATCTTGGCTCAGGTCACGACATCATTTGTGTCACCCTCGGGGGGACCAACATCAAGGCGAAACTGGGTCAAGCCAACATTACAGACTGTGACCGGTTACGTAGAAGCGCAGACAGTGAAGGTGAGGGCGAGGACCAAGACACCAAGACGTATGAGGCGTGGGCCAAGAAGCAACGCGAGTTTGTCAAGAAATTTACGCAGACGATTGCTACGACTACGGAAGTTCCCTTCGTAGACAGCAGGAGCAGCCATATGTGGGTGGCCAGGCGCGGTCTTACTCGAAGATGGAAGAGGCAAAGACATAACAACAAGCTTCGCAGACGTATACATGCGCTTAACAAGCAGGCGGCCGAGTATGCGGAGCAGCTATGCAGGGAAAATTGGATGAAAATGTGTGAAGACTTGCAAGGCACACTGTCTACGAATAATACTTGGAAACTGTTGCGGCACCTCATAGGCTCGTTAAAAAACAAGAGTGCAAGCACTCGAGACCTTACAAGAACGATCAACAGTTACGAAGGGGACGGGGAGAAGCTCATCCGTGAACTCACAAGTAAATACCTCAAGACCCAGAAGAGCGGTAACCCGACTTTTGAATACGAAGGGGATAGCAACGTCAAGATGGACGAAGCCTTCACCGAACTGGAGCTGGTTTCGGCCATCGATGAAAGTAACCAAGGCAGCGCACCGGGCATTGACGGCGTTACATACAAGGTGCTTAAAAATATGAGTGACAAAAGCCGAGCGGAACTGCTGAACCTCGCCAACGCGTCCTGGGAAAAGGGATCGTTACCAAAAGAGTGGAATGAAGCGGAGGTGCGTTTCATTCCCAAGCCGGAGAAACCACCCCACGTCGACAACCTGCGCCCCACCTCCCTCACGTCGTGTGTGGGGAAGGTGGTCGAGACTATGCTTTTCAAGAGACACATTTGGACGTCACCGATCAGATGCCACCGACCATGTACGGCTTCCGGAGGCACCTGAGCACGCAAGACGTCTTGGATCAACTACACGAGCTGGTAATCAAGAAAGCGAAGACTCCTTCGCCAAGAGCTATCCTGGCGCTCGATACCAAGGGGGCCTTCGATAACGTCACACATGAAAGTATTCTCCGTAACCTGCGCCAAAGGGGGGGGGCGGAAAGCGAACATTCTAGTATGTACAGGATTTCTTCAGCAATAGAACGGGAACGATCAAACTTGGAGAAGAGAAGTCGAAGCCGATAGCCATGGGAGACAGAGGCACCCCGCAAGGATCGGTTCTCTCGCCGCTTCTCTTCAACCTGGCACTCCTTCCGCTCCCGGCCCTGCTTCAAGACATAGAGGGCATAGATCTTGCTCTCTACGCAGACGATATTACTGTGTGGACTTCGAGGGCAGGGTTGGAGAGTTGGATGGAGGAGCAGTGGCGTCACGAGGGTCAGTAGCACCCGGTGCGCTAGCCCGCAGCGACCCCCCCCCCCCCCCCCTCTCGCGTGGTCTGCCGCGACTCCCTTTCCTCCCCTCTTGCGTGGCCCGCCGCGACTCCACCCCCCTCCGCTCTCGCGGCCCGCCGTGACACAACCCTGAGCGCTGCACCCGGGGCGGTCCGCCCCCCCCCCCCCCCCTTGTTACGCCACTGTGGAGGAGACCCTTCAGGGAGCGTCAAAGACCGTGCACGAGTTCGCTAAACTGTGCGGCCTCAGTTGCTCGCCGCAGAAGTCGGAGTTACTCGTCATCAAGCCAAGAAGAAAGAAAGGAGAACAAGAGAACGTCCGCATCACCATCGACGGGACGAACATAACGCAAACCACGCAAGCACGTATCCTGGGTGTCATCTTCCAGAACAACGGCAAGGCGGGGGCTTTGATCGACAAGATCAAGGTTTCTACGGGACAAATTTCGAACATGATCAGAAGAGTCACGAACAGAAGAAGAGGATTGAAGGAGGAGGATGCATTGACGCTCGTTCAGGCCTTTGTGATGTCGCGTATCGTTTACGCGGCGCCGTACCTCAAGTTACTCAAGAAAGACAGGGATCAGTTGAACGTCACTATACGCAAGGCAACCAAGATAGCGCTGGGCGTGCCGAAGCATTCGTCGACCGACAAGCTTCTTGGCATGGCCAAACACAACGTCGTTGAAGAGTTAATAGAAGCTCATCTGTCTAATCAAAGAGTTCGGCTCAGTCAAACTTCGGCGGGACGTCGCGTTCTTGACAAGTTGGGCTGGCAAGAGGCAGATCGGAAAGAAACGGGGCCGTTACCCAGGGTATGGGCGCCTACAATCGACAGTAAGCCCCTGCGTCGAAACATGAGGCCGGGTCGTAACGACGGCCGCAGAGCGGTTCGTATAGCGCCCTTGACAGAGGCTTTAGGTCAAATAGAAGAAGAGGAAGAGGGGGTCACTCTCTACAGAGACGCCTCGTTATCCAAGTTTTCATCGAAAGCCACTCCGGGCTGTTACGACGCGGGATGTGCTCGTAACCTGCGCCTCCATCAAGACGTGTTTTCCGAAGGTGGCAGAAGAGGCCGCGATAGCGCTAGCACTCGCGCAGCCCAAAGTGGGAAGAATTGTCACTGACTCGGCAAAAGGCGTATAACAGCTGCAGAAAGGGGTGGGTGTCTCTTGCGGCACTAGATATTCTCAATAGTAAACGCGCCGTACCTGAAAGGAAAGCTGAGTTGATATGGACGCCGGCTTACTCTGGGCTGGAGGGCAACGAACGTGCCTACCAGTTAGCCCGAGAGATGGAACACCGGGTAGAGGAAGGTGAGCCACAGTTAATAATTAGTTATAGGGACATTACGAACCATTACTGGACGGAGAGGCGACGTTACCCCGATCCTCACAAATCGCTTAGCAGAGAACATCAAGCGATTTACAGGCAGATACAGGCAGGATCTTTCCCGCACCCGTACCTTCAAAACAAGATGTACCTGGAAAGGTACGAGAAGGAATGTAATTTCTGCAAGAATCCGTTAGAAACGCTCCAACACGTCATAGGAATATGCGATTTCGTCAAGCCGATCCCCCCTCCCCCCTCTTACCATCCCCACTACCCCAACCCATCCCTCATCCTCCCTTACCGAGCGATGGGAGACCTTGCTAAACAACCCCGTACTGGAAGACCAGCTCGTCCTGATCTCCAGGGGCCAGGCGGCTATGGAAGCACATGGGTCCCGTGAAGAAGGAACCACTTCCATTGACGGCGTCTGAGAAGACGTCGTAATTAGCTCGGTTCAATAAAGTTGTCTCTCTCTCTCGCCATAGTTGGCCACGTCGTATCTCGTTTCCTTGTTTCTGATCATAAACGCCCCACACCAGTGCAAGCCGCGGTGCGATAAAAAGTGGGTGATTGTCTTGATCTAGAATACGGCCCATCCGCCGCACAGTTACTGTTTTTTTTCTTAATCGCGTCAGTTAAATTTTGTGTTTATTCCCACGACGTGTACGGCGAAATGTGACCTTGTCGTTTATGTCGCTTGAATGCTGTTACAGGCGTTTGTGTCTGCCGCAACCGCAGGCACTAAAGCGACGAGGGAGTCGGTAAAAACGAAGCTCATAATTGATTTACGAAGCTACTTGTATTTTTTTGTATTCTGTTGTGTATGGCGAACACCTGTTAAATTGATTTTGTGAAGTCGCTCCTGACGCAACCAACGGCGCTCTCTGAAGAATGCTTAGCTCTCAACAGAGTCTTGTCAGACACGTCAGCTATGATCCGGTACAGCTGTATTTTAACATGACAAAACAAACAATACAAGCTTCTTATATTACTTAAGCAGTGTTCAGTCGATCTCCAAGCAGCAGCGGATGTGGATAGCCTCCTCTGCAATGGGCCTGCAGTACGCTTTGTTGTTTGCGTGCGTCGTCGCGACTATGGTGTGGCCTACGACGGAGTACTGGGCACCCAGCTTTCACTGGACAAAAAATATGACCATAAGAAACCCGGAAAACAGCCCTACATTCAACTACCCAAAACTTGGGCCCCTGCAAGATGCATGGCAGGTATGTGATTAAGAAATACAGGCTGTTTCTTGAAGGACTTACAGATATATTTTAAAAAATGAAAGCTACACTAATGCAGTCTGTACATGTGAGTTATGCGGTCGGGGGGACATATTGCAGGTCGATAATTATCACGATATATCAGTTATTTAACGAAAATTCGTCGATGACCTTTTTAATGATTGAAGATAAATATATGATTCCAATCAGAGACCCTCTGAATGTCATCGAAAACCACTTAATGAGTAAATATTAGAAGTACTTGGAGCGCGTAGGAAGCTCGGTAGTGCACTAAAGTTACAATCTTGAGGTCTCCTGGAGGCGACATGACGCCACCAAAGGTGAATCCGGGAGAAACTTCCGGTTTGGAGGGACACGCCCCTAACGATGACCGAAACCTAAAGACGCTAATGGACGGAAAGGAGGACTGATTTGGGGCCAGCAGCGGCCTTGGTGCGGCTTTGGTCACCGTTGAGGGCTTTCCACAGACCGCGTCCTCAACTTCCTGCTGCATTTGGTATTAGAGAGTTTTAGCAGATCGTTTTTTCGCCCCGATAAGGATACCTCCTCCCCCCCCCCGGCGGCCTTGGGCATGGATCGCATCATTATTGGGTGTCGTTATCAGGGCGAGAAAACGATCTGCTAAAACTTTCTATTTTCTCGTTTAGCTGAACCTATATGTCTTCTCCTCTTCACCCCACCTCCATGGTTACAATAGACCGAGATCACTACTGGCGCAATCACACTGGCGGCTGAGATGCGTTGACGAAGCGCATGCAAATGCGGCTCAGAGTGACCGCGTTCAGACACACCGAGACGCGGTTGGCGGTCTCTCGACGCTCACACGTGATATTTTGAGACTTGCGTTCGGCAACCTGGCTTTCCAATCCAAAGTCCAGAGAAAATATAAGAAGGGTGCGGGCAAGCTGGTGATTATCATCCATGTTGAATTGACCTTGGGTAGAGAAGAAGTATCAAAAAGTAGAAGGGACAGAAAATAGGACGACGTCATTGAACTGAGTTTGAGACGTCGTCCTGTCTATTTTCGGTCTCTTCTACGTTTTGACGTTTCTTCTCTGGGTCTAGGCCAACTCGTAGAAAGCCGACTCGTCGACGGCCAACTCGTCGGCGGCCCTTTCGTCGAATAGGCCAATTCGTCATAGGGCAACTGGTCGAAGGAAAACTCGTCGAAGAGGCCAACTGGTAGCCGCTGTTTCGAAGCCCTAATATATAATTCTTTGTCCTGAAATATTAAAACAAATTCTGCCCTATAGTAATGCGTAGTATCGCCGCACAGTAATAGACCTCCAGTGTGCTCTTTCTTGTCGTAGATGACAACTTGCAGCTTTCTTTGCTATCACGGTGCAGTGTAGGATTATCACTGCGTCGCGCATGTACACTGGGTGCACCCATTCACGCCACTTCGCGGCGACAGTCTGCGGCGGCTCATAACAAAAATGCTAACCCACCTGGCCCACCAGTCACGCAGCTTCGCTTCGACAGTCTCCGGTGGCTCATAAAAACAAGTAATGAAAAGAAACAACAGGAGAATACTTCTCAATGTCTTCGCCCTCTTGCAACTTTTCTTTCCGCCTTGTAATCTAAGAAAGGTGCTGTCTCTAGTCAAACAGAAATAAAAATTACGTCAAAAGATAACAAGGAACCACGAACTTTTATCTTGGACCTTCATTCAACACATTCGACGAGTCGCCCTTCGACAGATTGCCTCTTTCGACAAGTTAACCTTCGACGAATCGCCCTATAACGAATTGGCCTATTCGACGAATGGGCCGTCGACAAGTTGGCCGTCGACGAGTTGGCTTTCGAGGTGTTGGCCGGATCCCTTCTTCTCTACCCCAGAGAGCTATTTTGGCACTCTAAAGATTTTTCTCTGGGTTCTCGTTGTTCGCACGCATTACGAGTTTCGGGCAGCGAAAAAAGAGACATGGACCCGCGAAACCTGCCGGCGATTTGCCCAACTTCGTATACAAGCAAAGCCCAGACGGGCGCAGGTGCGCCTTGCTGACTCAGAAGAGAGTGCCCCCGACCCTTTATTCAAAGTTGCCCTTCCCGCTTGAATAGCTGACTTTCTTTTCTTTTGGTATAGACCTTTTTCGCATAACCTCAAACCAGCCAGTAACTGACGTACCCTCGACCTGGTGAATTTTTGGATTGGCCGCTGACACAGGGTATGCAACCGCCAAGGGTATGGGCGAAAAGGCTTAAAAACGGACGTCGTGCATGAGGTAGTTCCGAGTGCTCCTTTTTACCGTGCTGCAATTTCCGAAAATCTACGGTTGTCTGGCTACCACTGCGTGGTCGTCGGATGGATAAATAATTTTAAAAAGCATAAGAGCAATAGCAGAAAGTGTGCCATGAGCACAAGAAGCTGCAGCGCGAGTGTGGCTGCAATGTTATCGAGCTTCGCATTTTCCCCAAGAATCCTTATTTATGAAGTCAGTCGATTGCGAGCTTGAATCGCGAGAGATTCGTATCACACTCAACGTCACGTTTAAACTCACGACCACTTCGTTTACAACAAGAGGACCGATTTTAATTCCCGGTGCAGGTGGTACAATTAGGTTATCACTGCAAGCCCCATGGTATGTGAAATTTATAAAAAAAAGTCTACATGCCACCACTCAAGATGGAGCTATCAAATGCCGAGAGCTTACCTGCATAGACTACATTAAATGGCTAATATATTCTTTCGTTGTGGAAACTCAATCAAAACACCCCACCGTCTTCGTCGTCGTTCTCTCGGGGAGGCAAGGTGATGGCCTGTGAGTAGCCAGCTGGATTCAACCGGACAAGCTCCAACCAAGTTATTGCAGCCCACCATAGCCAAGTCTAGCCAAGTTCCCCCCATACCCACACCGTTGCCTACCGAGATAGCTGTGCTGCCAGAACTAGCCGGTATTTCTTTTTCTAAGCCGCTAGACGGCGTCGTCGGCGCCGCAATTCTCAAGATGGCGGCGCCGTTAAAGAAAAGGTCTATAGAGGGCCAGTTTTTCCACGCATTGTTCGCTCTTATCATTTCCGGAATTGTGAACGGCACTGGTGGACCGTGGTGCGGGGGAATGTGTTCGGTGCTAGCCGGTCGTGGCTTCGTTGGGGGCGGACTCTCCCTTCGTCACTCGCACGCCGATCGAGATTACTTGTGTGACATAATTTTAGGATAACGGATAATTTTCTCTACAAAAGGCAGTTTGACGCCTCTTGTAGAAAAAATTATCCGTTGGGTTTCTCAGGTTTGTCCAGTCTGTTAATAACAGCTACTTACACTGCATATGATAGGGACAAAAACAATTACATGCTGCGTCCCACTTTATATCTGGCAGTCGAGACCTCTCAAAAAAGGTTAAAAAGTAGCTATGCAGAACGAACGTGTTCAACCACTCCGTTGATACAATTCATACTTAAAGGGCCCATGAAACAATTTTAACGTCGAAAGAACGTGCACCTGATTACCCTTTTTTGTTTACTTTAGCACAAGGACCATAAAACACGACCACTTCTCTCGAAATGTCGCGAATGCGCTGCGTAAGCGCAAAAACAAAAAGGAACTATTTCTTGACTTGACTTCACGTACGGCGGCCATAGAAACTAACTTTGTGACGTCACGGCGGGTGCGGTTATTGAGATTGCTTTTGAACGAGTATATTCTCAGTTTAATGATAACGTTTAGAAATTATTTCGTTCCAACATAAACAAATGAATCGAAAGTTTTATATTCTTATTCGGTACACGAAATTTTCGCAGCGCCATCTATCCGGAGTAAGTCAAAGCATCCCGTCCCCGCTGCTCCCCTGCCTAGCAACGTTGGCTGGCTGCTACCGGACGAGCGGTGTGATCAACGCGATATAAAAGCCACGTTTCGGGCAGCTGCCGTGGTTCGTTTTCATTCTCGTGCGCCTGGTTAGCCGGCCTGCAACTTTACTCCGTTTCATCTTATGTTGTACCGCAGCGAAGGCTAGAAGCGCGAGCTCATTGCGTTGGCAGCTGCCCTTGGTACACGCGAGCAATTGTGCCGCCGAGGTGTGCCATAGACACGTGGCCATAGAGCAAGGAGCTCGTGCTTGTAGCCTTTCCCTCGGTACAACACAAGGCGAAACAGAGTATAGACCTTTCCAAAAACGAGCTTGTGGCCGGTGCCATTTTGAGCGTTCGTGCGTATGGCGCGTGCTTTGCTCGCTTTCCGAAGCGACGAACACGCACGTGCTGGGCTGTGAAGATCGCACGCTGGACTGTGATTTTGTAAACATTGGAAAGGTCTATAGACCTTTCCAGAAACGAGCGTGTGGCCGGTGCCATTTCGAACGTTTGTGCGTATGGCGCGTGCTTTGCTCGCTTTCCGAAGCGACGAACACGCACGTGCTGGACTGTGAAGATCGCACGCTGGACTGTGATTTTGTAAACATTGGAAACGTCTATAGGAAGTATTCACTGGCGGCCATAGCTGTGTGCGCGACCACTGAGCGCGTGCTGATGGCTAGCTTCCAGGGTTCTTTTGCAACGTGCAGCCTATTAATGGGGAGAGAGGGGAGAGTCTGCTCTAACTGTAGCAACGTAGCAACGTCCACAGTGCTAAGAAGAGGACAAGACCGGAAGCCGCGTACCCCGCGGCGCGTCATGCGCACGTGACCCGGGAAACATTGTATAAGTTGAGGGGCATACCCAAACGCCATCTTATTTTGCCGGAAGTCCGAAAATCGTTTCATGGGTCTTTTAAACGACAATATTTTGCAAACTTTACGTCAAAAAGGAACATACAATTGGACAGCCTGCTAACACTTCTTTCTAAGATCCATTCATGACTGAAATTGTCTACCAGAACACATCGTCAGAGGAACTTTAAATTCAACGTTATCTACGTTTTTGTTAGATTTCTAATTTCTTCAAAGTTATAATATGTCTTCTTATTTATATCTCGTTTACAACATTTCTGTATGTATAACATACTTAAAAAAACATCTGCTTTCAAAAATGTTTTTGTCTGTGTGTGAAAAACTATCGTATTACGAAACCCCACTACAATGATGCCCCCTGGGGGATAAAGAAATAAATAAAGTGGCAAAACTAAAGGCCCGGTCACACTCTTGCAACCGACCGAGAGAGACGAGATCTGTCAAAACTTCTTCAAATTTCTTAGGACGAGGGAACACACTGGCATTCTGGCGCCATCTAGGCGGTGACCCTGGAACTGCATTTCACAAGAGGGAAGGTTTCGCGGGATTTTCGAGGTCAAATGTGCGTAATACCTATTAGAAAGGCTCGTTTATAACGTTGACAAATGCCGGACCGCCAAGTTTACACTGCTACCCAATAGATGGCGCCAGTGCGTCCTCTGGTTGTAAGAGGTTTTAAGGAACCCAGTTTGAAGAGGTCGTGAGAGTGTGAACGGGCCTTTATGCTTGCTTTCGCAAGAGATTTCACGTTAAGAAATATAGTGCATCGACTTTCCTGCAAAGCCCTTGGTAAGACGATGCAATATGCGGAAAAAGAATGGCGAATGTCAAAACTTACAGACTTTTTTGTTAAAAAGAAATCTCCACTGTAGCTTCCGTTTTAAGGTCTATCCACACGATGCATCTTGTTGGCGTATCATCTGTCGCGAAACTAGGTTTCGGAAAACGGATGAACCGTGTTAACGCGACCGAAAAAGTGGCGCGCCTCCGAGAAAGGTTGCGCGTGCACCTCTCTTCTGGAGCAATATTTTCCTGAAACCTGACCAAGGCCTGTCAATCACACGAAGGAGAAACACGAACGCTGCCAATGGCCGCGCGGCTTCACTCTGACGTCTGACCTTCGAGGCAGAGCGACATTTTGGAGGAGTCTGACTTTCGGCCCATTCCGTGTCCGGGCCAAAGCCGAAAAGAGAAAAGCAAATATGGCGGCGACCGACATGCAGAGAAGCGGTGTGTTCGGGCGTATGGGCGATATATGTTAGAACTTAGCATTACGGGTTGGTGGTGTGGTGCAAATTCATCAACAGTCGCGACGAGTGCAAGCACCGCATATAAACTTGATGACTGGGGATAACTTTCTTTTAGGGGTGCAAAAATGTTTGAAATGTTTCGACATCATCCGCCTTTTTTTTTGACGTTCGCGGTCTTTCCCGGGTTTTGGCAGGCCTAGTGAACCCAGTGAACTGAATCCGACGACGACTGCCTCTTCACTCTGTGCGTACTTCATATCATTTTGATGCGAAACGTCTGATATTCCTAATGCAGATGACAAGGATGGGCGACATTTTCGTGAGTCATTACGTCACAGGTTTAGCGCGTCAAACTCCACGTGTGAACAGGCCGATTTCGCGAAATCTCGGTTTTCTCTAAACCGTGGAGCGATGAAAAGATGCATCGTGCGATTAAGCCTTTAGTGTCACGGAGCAGACGGTTTTTGTACGCCCAGACACATCTTAAGCCTCGTCATTCGCCGAGAGCCTCTCTACAATGCAGCAATTGACTTTACCATGTGCTTTGCGGGAAAGTACACACATTGGATCATGTGGAGTGTATGACAGGTAGAGTGGTAATCAAACTTGTCTACAACGTTGGACGGTGAAGTTTTCTCGCACCACTGCTATACTGGCGGCGTTCGCGGTAACTAATATACTTACGTGCAAGCGCTATGGGCTAGCGTTGAAAGCCGGAAGCTGCTCGCACGCTCTTTTAAAACGCAAAAAACGTGCGGCAATTTAATATAAAAATAAAGATAATCATTACGAAAAAAACAAAAATAAATTACGCCGAAATTGCTGCTGATTTTCGACAACATGATTCAGCATCTAGTTCAAGATTTTTCACTTAGAGAAGGATGGGATTTCCAACCTCGCAACAGTCCGGATACGGCTGTGTTCAGAGAGATCGACAGTCTGTTCTTCCGGGCGTCGGCGGTCTCGGACGCAGCCACCAGAGCTGCTGTCAATCACCGCCTACGGTTTGCATGCTGATGTCTTGAAGAGCCAATCTTTCCTCCCGGGTGCAGGTAGTTTTGAGTAAACGGCGTCGTCGCTGTTCCTGGCTTTTACGTTGTCGCGTACGTAGTGCATACCGAGGAAACAAAACTATGTGGCGTCCCGGTGCCATCGTAAGATGAGTGCTTGTCAACAGCGGCGCGTAATTAGAAACGTGCGGGAAGACTCTTTCCATGGGTGTACCAACCGGAGGGGGGGGGGGGGGGGGGCAACGCTTTCCCTCCCCCCCCCCCCCCAGTTCTCAGCGTGGGGGACAAGGCATGTGTTTTGTTCCCCCCCTCCTCCCTTTCTGAAACAGCCGCCACTGGGCAGGGGCAAACACTGATCGGCGGCGCCCAAGTGATACCAAGAGCACCGCCCCCCAGCCCTGGAAGGGGGGGGGGTGTTCGCCCCCCCCCCCCACTCGAAACCAAGTTGGTACGCCACTGACTCTTTCCTTCTTACGTAAGAGGGAAAGAACGGAGCGAAAAAAAATTGCGGTGGCTTAGCTCGGCTATGCCAGGATATACGTAGCGTGAGCTTATGCGCACAAAATGAGAGGCGCTATCAAGTGGCTCCGATCCAGCGTCAGACTTGGCTACTGCGCAACGGAGGCGCACAGCTGGGCACGCGGCGGCGCCAGTGCGTCTGCCGCGGCTATGACGTCACTCCTCTGGAATGCGCAGACCGGTGAGGGGAGCGCGGTGGCGACGAAACGCGCGGCGACGGCGGCTCCGGCGCTCCAAGGCGCCAGCTGTGCGCCGTGTGACGTCACTGCTCCTCGCGCTTCCGCAGACCGGCGAGGCGCGCGTGGGGGCGGCGGAACGCGCGGCGGCGGTGGCTCCGACGCGCCAGCTGTGCGCCGTATGACGTCACTGCTCCTCGCGCTTGCACAGCACGGCTCTTTGACAACAACGCGAAACTGCTCAACCTCGGTCAGTGTAGCTCACGCTACAAAAGCACGACGGGAACCGCGCATCGGCCTCAAGAGCCAGACCAGTATGGTCCCAACCTCTCCATCCAAACCAAAACGGCCCAATGCATAAGGTCAGTATATGCTGACGCAATTAAGATAAAGTGAGACCCAGAAAAAGAAAAGAGCGAGTGGTTTTCGCGTCGCGGTTGTGCGAACCAGAGCAGGCGCGACACGTGCGAGCAGTTTCCTGCGTTCGGCAGACCGTTCCATGTTGCCCCAGTCACAAGATTATTTGCTGCAAGTGCCACCAGCTTAGCGGTCACAGGAGGGAGCCGCTAAGCCCAAAGCATGAGCGTTACTTTGCTGTGATTTAAAGTGGAGCAATGCCTGGTTTTTACTGTCGACTGTATACGAATGCTTAAATCTGAGTGAGTGCCCTTTTTGTTTGGCCCTACCATGCGTCTTCTCGTAATAATGGGAGAGATAATGACATGTTTTGCTTTGATGATTGCAGGTCCTAGAAGAAACATCGAATAATACGTATTTCCTCATGTTTCGCACCGGACATTCCGTTTATAAAAGATGTGTCTACGCAACAGCAAATATCCAAGACAAAACGAACAAAACCGCCAATTACACGATCACATTCTACTATCCGAAGGAAGCAAAATAGTAAGTACTTTACTAATCTTATAATAATAATAATAATAATAATAATAATAATAATAATAATAATAATAATAATAATAATAATAATAATAATAATAATCAAGAATCAAGAATCACAAATCGGCTTCATTTGGTGCCTAGAAACGACCGCTTTGTTTTAGTACTACCACACCCAAACCCTTTCTATACTAACACACATGAAGTGGTAAATGCATAACCCAATAAAAAAATTAGGACAAGAAATAATGACTTTTACACTGAGTTGCACATCGGCAATCCAATCAGGGAAGAGATATGTACCTAAAAAGACAGCGACACCTTCATATTCAGCGGAATTAAGAGGAGCATTAACGACAAACGTCCACGAACGTATTATTTGGAGTCATGCAAAAGACACGAGGATTTAAAACAAAAAGTCTTTACTTAAACCAAATATGTTTAGGTGACTGGCAAGACCATAGTCGGTCTTTCCCACACGAAACACTAGATTGCATACACTTGACGCGACTGGAACATAAAAAGGCATAGGCGCACAGGTCGCCATCTGCGGAACCCTAAGGGATATCTGAGCCAGCAAGTCAGGACAGTCAATAAAGCCATGAATGGCTTGAAAGAAAAATGAGAGATCAGCTTTTTCACGGCGTTGATGTAAGATAGACAAATGTAGGGCACCTATTAAACAATCATTGCGCAACAAATATAAGTTATCGCCAAAGTACATATGTCTATAGATTGACAGGAATTTATTTCGCACTCGCTCTAGCCTGAAGGAACTGCTGGCACAGACGCTGTTCCAGACCCCCGAGGTGTATTCGAGATGGGATCGAGCCAACGCGCATTAATAGAACAAAGAACGTTTTCGGGTTCGAAAATACTCCAGGCATCCTACAGGCAACACGCAAAGTACGGAAGGCGGACATGATCATTTCATCTATATGTGCGTCGAAGCGGAGAGAAGAATCAAACATCACACCAAGGTCTTGAACTTCGCTAACACGACTTAGAACCTCTGAGTGAATACTGTAGCGAAAACATATGCTCTGCGTTTTTCTCGTGTAGGACCTTACTTCAGCTTTAGCCTTATTTAAGATAAGGTTATTACTCATATATTAATTATAGAATGAACAGGCATCCTCTTGAAGCATCCTACAATCACTGGCACAGCGAATTTCACGAAATATCTTACTATCATCTGTATATTGCAAAACTGAAGAATTAGTGACAACCTTAGACACGTCACTGACAAAAAAAGAAAAAAAAATAGAGGCCCCAGCACCGGGCCCTGAGGGACTTCGGACGTAGCACCATATCTCAACGAGTATTTGCGGTTATAGTTATAATTATAATGACTATAATTAGTATTATTACAAATATAAAATTATAAATTATGTATAATCATGAAAACATCATTATTATAATATTCATTGCAAGCATCGTGATTAAGGGGGGCTAACGGCTCCGGCAAATCCTATATTGGCTTGTGGGATCCCATCCGGGAAGCCACCCAAAAACAAGCCAGATAAAACAATACAAATCAAATACCACACGTTAAATACAGATCAATAGAAACACTGAGTCCAAGGCTGATTCAAAAACAAATTCAACATAAATAAAAATATAGAATTTAAGGGTGATTCAGAACCAAAAGTCAAACGAGGAGAAACACTGTGTCCAACATAGGGCAGCGGAGCCATTTTTTAGTTTTGTCCTAGAATCTAAAAGGAAGGCAGACGCTGGGAGCTGATCGAAAATATCCGGAACATAGTAAGCTCGAGTTCCCATTCCATACCTCGTGAAACAGCGAGGACGCTTAAAACGGGCGGCCTGTCTTAAAGTGCGAGACGGTTCATACGAAACGATAGTTCTGCGTTCAAAAATACTGGAGTACGACTGCTTTCAGGAAAAAGGAATAAAAATTTGACATTTTGATATCGCTGAAAATATTCGTGCTGTTAGAGAAAACTGAATTATATGCCACACTTTTCAAAATATATTTGAGAATATTGTTCACCTTGGCATATGCCACAGCCCTGCACCGTGAGCAAACACAGTCACCCCGTACCTGAGTGCACTGTATTGCAAGGCATGAACAAGAATTTTCGGGACGCCGAAGGGAACAACAACTCTAATATTATATAACAGAAAGGATACGTTCCGCAAGGCACGACAGATGTGGGCCATGTGCTCATTCCAGGATATGTGTTCAAACATAAGCCCTGTGTACTTTCTGCTACCGACCCATTGAATAGGATCACAAATACAGCACTCACATTCTACACCGAATTTTAGAGAATTACGGACGCGCGTCAACTTATCTCTCGCCGAATACACCTTCAAAAGATTACATGCCTATGCCATGCCTATGCTTCACCATGTTAACATTAGTTTTCAAACTATTAAGGGCACTGTCAAAATGTATATACCAACAAACCAGCAAAGTGCCGTCAGCGTTTTGAAAACACATACATCCAGAAATGACAGAAACAAGATCGTCGTCATAAATGTTATATTTGGTTTTCCTTATGTCCATACACAGCCGACGTTACGAGCTGATGGGACCATTCATACAGCGTCAAAAAGGTACCATCATGATGTTCGTCGTGTTTATGTACGTCTTCCATCATTGCTGAACCTATGACAAACAAAAAAGGCCCAGTGACTTGAGCTTTTGACGCGGCTTCTTTTGGTCCCATTAGCTCGTAGCGTCAGCTGCGCCCGAACTTAAGCTCAAACGAAGTATAAATAAAAGGGGCGTTAGTGCAGAACACTGTAGAACCCACGCTGACAGAAAACAAAGGTTATTCACTTCCCGACGCTCTCGTACACACGGTGATCGTCCAGATAACATATCTGACAATAGTTATTAAAAGGGTCCCCAAAACTCAAACTTAGAGTTTACTCAGCGGAATGGAGTGATTAACGGTATCAAAGGCGTTGCCAAAAACAATAATCTTCGACGTCAACTAACAACAGCAGGGTACCCTTCTCAGGTACAAAACCGTATTGCGATTCGGATATCATGGGGTTGCTGTACGAAAATCTAGTCGTCACTGAAAATAGGTGCTTTTATAACAGGTGCCCCAAGATAGGCAATGTTGATATGGCGCGGTAATTCTCCATCAAAGTTAGTATACCGACCTTAAAAATTGTGCACTTTCAACTCTTTCGTATACTCACGTAGCCTTTTAAAGTCGTAAAGCATAAAAAAACATGGTTTAAAGACGCAAGGTTTCTTTCGAGAAATCCAACGGTAATTCCATCGGCTTCCGGTGATATAGTCCACTTCATACTAAACAGAGCCGACTGGAAACCTTCGTCCATATCACAAAAAAAAAAGCAGAAGGGCAATTTGTACCTTTCAAGGTTACTTCCTGATTGTCTAAATTTGTTTCAAAAGGTAGCGATGAAAAAAAAAACCAAAAAACGCTAAGCTTTTTCAGTTTTCTTATTATTGTCGGCGCAATTCTTGTATTTGACGTCATCAGTTGAGCGCTAACTGTGGTGCCCTCTGAGAGCTTTAGAAAAAGATCAAGTTTGTGAAATAATAAAACAACTTTCTGAGAACTTTTTTTTTTTTTCAAATAAAGCCGTTTAGCAAGCGTACGAGAGCATTGACCTTGTTCCTCGCAGTACAAAATTCGCCGAGCTATCGGAAGTGTTTAGGAAGCTCGCATACAACGCACCAAAACATTTTGTTATCAGCGATGGCAGCTAAAATAACAGCATTTAACCAAACGCAAACTAACCCTCGGTTTGTTTGTTTTTTACTAAAACGTTGCGCAGTGCTTTTGCGTTCAAAGAGTCGTGGACTGCAACAAGTGTTGGGTAAACATCAGAGCGGGATACTCCTTGGAGAGCGCACTTCACGGAAGTTCGAAAGTTGCTCATAAGCAGTGTTGGCGCTACCTCTTTATTTGTAGCGGTGTTACCGGTAATGCGTTACTCTTGTCAGTAACGTCGTAACGCACTCGTTACTTACTTCCGAGTAAGGGGTAACAATTACCTCACTCGGTAGATATCTTCCCAATACTTAAGCAAAATTAAACTCTACTGTTTTTCGTGTTTCTAAGCGCCAAAGCGTCTAAATTTGTTTTTTTTTTTTTGTTTTTTTTTTGCGTTTTCTTTTGTGAGTATTTAGGTGCAACAGTAAAACTATATAGTAATTATATTGAATTTCTGGATCGACCTAATGTTTCTTGCGTATGCATATGCATATGCATACCTGTAACGTCAAAACAGTAAGACGTGTTTAATTCATAATGAAAAAAGTTACGCTAGACTAACGTGCGTCACTTCTTATCCATAACGGGAACGGTAACGCGTTCCATTAACTTTTATATAACGTAGATCGGCAACGCGTTCCTTTCATTTGCAAGTAACGTATTTCGTTACTTTTTTTTTTTTTTCCGTAACGCCTACAACGCTGCTCATTAAGCCATGCTCTGCGGCCCCGGTGACTGCATCTGGAAAGCGTCCGCAAGGTGGTCCTCAGCGCGCCCGCGCTAGCTTGAGCCTTCGGACGCCACAGTGCGGTGAAGGCAGGCCGACGACTGATAGAGTGACGGTGTGGAGCGCACTGTGAAGCTGTTCAAACGGGTGTCACACGGCTGCCGATGACTGCGATGCGACCGTCTTGAAAGCCCGCCTGCGCGCTGACAGGCGACGACCGTCACCGCCTTTAGATTGCCCCCTCGGTGGCTGGTCCGTCGTCCCGCAACGCCCGCGAAAAGAGCCTCGCTGAAGGCGCCGAATGGCGACGAATCGTATTTGAAACGGCAAAAATTCTGCAATCTTTAGGGCTTTTTCTTAATGATAAATCAAAGCAGCTGACCTTGCGCGCAATTTGTTTTACAATAGACAAAGACGTGCAATGTTTCGGTGTTAGACCGTTGAACAAAATCACAATTAGTGAGGTGCAGACGGCAGAAAGAAGAAAACATTACGAACTAATTAAAAACATTATATTACTGTGAGGCATTCAGAAATAATCAATTTATACGGCCGAACAATTAGCGCTTGATATATACGTTTGCAAGCGGCCACGCTTCGGAAGCTAGTCCGTCCACTGTAGATGAAAAACGCTTTGTTGATATCCCACATCGCTGGTGATAGTTGCGAAATTGCAGAAGGAAAGCAAAATGCCGAAGGAAGGAAATCATACTTTTGGTTCTTAATTTCTAGGCTAGGTGGCGGAAGCTACCGCCCGATATGAAGGGTACAGCCGTTAGCATCCATCCAACCATCCCGTTTGGGAACCAGTCTGGAAACAGAAGAAACGCCTCAGCAGTGCTTGACCATCAGTCGATCTGCCCACACCAGCAGCGAGATGGCGGCGCACAGAGGCCGTACTTGCAAACGTCTACAGCAAGGTTTTTAGAGCACAACTCTTAGGCCCTCGCCTGAGGGGGGTGGTCAGGTGACTCCCCTGAGGTCACGTGATATCGCGTAACCTCATGGGGCCACGTGACCTCAGGTGGGTCACGTGACATCAGGGGGGCCACGTGTCCCCAGTGGCGGAGTAGCGGGCAGGATGACGAGGTGAGGAGGGAGGAGGGGTATACACTCCCCTCAGAACCCTTCCCTCCTCCTCCTCAAGAGCTGCGTTCCGATTCGGCGTTACAGGGAGTTGTAAACGGCTTTCATTTTTTAATTCACCCATTACTAAATCGCGGCGAACAAATGGAAGGATGTGAACATGAGCAGGAGAGTAAGGTACATATGTTGTCTTCCTCTCCTTATTGCACATGCGCGGGTTGCGCCAGGAGGCGCGCACTGAGTGCACCGCAGTCTTCACAACGCCTCTCAAGTGGAAGGAGCGGACTGCACGAGGAGGAGATAGCCTAAGGGAAGCGGCGATGCTCAGAGTGTATGTAAACGCGTGCCCGACGTGCCGAAAGAGCAATACCACCTAGAACAAGAAGACAACACAGGCGCACTACGTCATTGTTAATTCCCGAGCCACCTTAGGTGGCAAACACACTGACGCTCGACGCGCGTCGCCGCAGAGAGCCAGGTGGATCGATCTTAGACCGTCGCCGCGTGCTAGGGTTACGCTTGTTGTGAGATACTGCAAGAGGCGCTGGCGATGATGCTGACTTGAGGCAGGCGCCACTGCATGTAGCCTCTAGTGATGACGTATGAGGGGAAAGATACAGGCCTTGTCATCTAGCTCGTATTGCAAAGAAACACTGGCTAAAAAGAGAGAGGGACGTTAGAACAGGGAGAGAACCAAGGTGTCCTCGTCCTGCTACGACCGAAATTCGTGTGATAAAACGAGGAGCCGACTATATATATATTTTAAAACTTAATTTGCTCGTAATTTTTTTTTTATTTCAGCGAGAATACTACAGCGCAAGTGAGAGCTCTAAGTCAAACTGACTACCCGCTTGAAAACGTTATACGGGCAAACATCAATGGTATGTAACACACGGAAGCCAGTTCAGCATTCCCGCTAGAACAACCTCCCCTACTTCTCTCACGTCACCCCTCTCTCTCTCTCTCTCTCTCTCTCTCTCTCTCTCTCTCTCTCTCTCTCGAGCCGTGTTTAAAGGGGAGGGGGATACGGCTTGGGAGAGTTAACTTTTTAATCATTCGTCCAAATCGATTCCAATTTCTAGGGCGATTTAAGCCTTAGTAGGAATTATTAAATCTGAATCCTCAGCCTAATTGACAAATTCAATAGTATCCTGCGTTTCCTAAGCTCCAAAAAAAGTTACTCCATTAGGAAATATTCTAAAGAAAAATTATAATTGCATTACACAAATGTTGTGTCTTAATGTGAAGTCGAATGCCTATAGGGCAAGTTAAGCTAGATATTGAGAAAAGGCAATTTTATAGAAAGTACAATTACACCCGAAAATAACAAAAACATTTCACAAATATTTTTTTCTATTTTAGACTTTTAATTATAAAGGCGCGAGTTTTCTTGTAATTTTTTATTATGAGTAGTTTAACTGCTTTTTTTTTAATATATTTCAGTTCAGGTCACCCCTGAATGAAGTTTTCACGCTACCAGAACGTTAAACGATACATTTTCTCACACAAAATTTCCTGCCAAAAAGGGAAACTGAGAAGAAATGCATTTGATGTTTCAACCCTAGGTTTTTCTTTTTTCTATGAGTGCCTAGCCTGCAAAATTCACCTGGAGCATAGGTAACACCTTCCTCTTTGAGACTTCATTATCTCTTTGGCATTAAATACCAGCTTGCGTCGTTTGTAAGCACACAATCTCTGGTACCACGCAATCCTCGACAGATAAACTGCCGAGAACTAAAAGGCAAACGATACAAAAGAAGAGCAGCAGGAATAGCAACCTGATTTGAAGTGTAAGATACTGTCAAAAGGGCACTGCTGAAAATAGCGCAATACCACGTCACCGGGCAGGACCAATCGTAAGCCCTGTTTTGGGCCTCAACCAGTAACATTGCATGCCCTGTGCCACTGAGGTATTTTATACAATCTATTTGAGTTAGTGTAAGGTGTATATTGCTCAAGCCGGATGCTGTCCTAATGATATATAGCCAAAACACGCGGCCTCACTGATCAATGGTTTTGGTTCACAGCTGCCAATTGATGGCAAAGTTTGTGGATGTTTGCCTCTATTCAACGGCGTGCAAGTGTCGGGGTGTAGTAAAGGAAGGTTAGAAAAGGAGATGCTAGAAGCGGCTCTGATACACCATTGTGAACAAGGCTCGTGTATTAAATCACATGTTTTCATTTAATCAAAAAAGAAAGAGTACGATTTTATCGGTCGGGTTTAGGCCCTTTGTGTCTTTTGGTTGCGTAGGGCAACCAAAAATGTTTCCATATTGCGGTTTGTTTTTAATGAACTTTATGCGCCCTTCCCGTTACGTCACGACGCTGTTTATTTTGTAGTGCACATGCATGAATAATGGCAATGTTTCTATTGCCGCCTTTAGTTATGAAGATAACTTCGTCGGTTTTTTGTATGGACGCTGGGTAGCCTTTACTCATCAAGATAGCTGTGACGTGCGTGAGATACGTTTGGTCGGTGCAATTTTTCAATAAACCTTTCAGTTGCAAGTCAGCGCTCATTGTTGCGGCGGCATTCCTGGCTCCGTCCTGGAGTTGGCCTTCACCTGTCGTCAACGGCAACAGAGCTTCTTATCGCGTTGGGCTTGGTGCGTGTCAACGACGCTAGGCAGAATCACGCTCAGATCCCCGAGACCAGCCCTTGAAAGATCGGGCCAAAACGTCAAATTTGGGGGTTTTACGTGCCAAACCGACGACGGGCATCTGGCACGCCCCAGCGGAGGACTGAGGGATAATTTGGACCCAACCGAAAGCTCGGTTACACGGCGCCTCCTCCGCAATATGCCTCCGTGAGATTGCGTGCACCTCGGCCGGGATTCGAACCCGCCACATGGAGACCCGTATGCCAGCGCTCTCGCCTCGGAGCCACCGAGGCGGCTGAAAGAAAGATCAGGCCGGTGGTGGCCCTTGCTGAGGGCTCTAAACACAAAAAAGAAAGTCTTACGGATGCCACGAGATGATCTGGGAACGCCAGCCCTTGCAGGGAGAAACAATGCCGCTCCGTCCGTCCGTCCGTCCGTCCGTCCGTCCGTCCGTGCGCGTGTGTGTGTGTGCGCGTGTGCGTGCATCTGTGTGTGTGCGCGTGTGTGGGTGTGCGTGTGTGTGCGTGCGTGCGTGTGCGTGTCTGCGTGTGCGTGTGTGTGTGTGGGTCTGTCGGTGTTGTGGTTCAGTTCGAACGGCAAAAGCATGGACACCTTGCATCAGACACCGGAGCATGACCAGAGCGGCTACGGCATGCATCATCTGTCCCTCGCTGAAAGAACGCAGGGCAATTGCATCAGCCGCTCCGCAATTCGAACACCACGTGAACACTGGAACTCCGGGGAAGGCTCCTCTCGCTCAGAGGGCATTCTCGCCCTCGGAGGGCTATATCACATGGCCTCAGGGAGCCCGAAGACGCCGATCAACCAGTCGACCATGCTATATTAGTCTGCACTTAAAAGTTCTACTTCAGAAATCCCACTTCAGGTTTGTTTCCTCGGGGCTATGCGATCAGCAAGCCACAACCCCGACTCCCGGTTCCGCACCTGAGATCGTCACCTCAAAAAACGCAACATCGTCTTGTGTTTTGCTTCTTCTGTGTCCCGTCATTTTTCTGCTACTCTTTTATCACGTCTGTCAACAACCAACTACCCGTAAATTCACTATTGTTAACCAAATTACATCGAAGTTACTTACACCCAAAGCGCACTTGTGTTCCAATCTAGCACGAAGGTGAAATGGAGCCTCCGGTAAGCCTCAGCAGAGCGGCAGTCACCGTTTCACTTGGAGATCCAGTGAAACAACGGTGTCTGGAACACGTCTCAGAATGGTGTGTTTAGCGCGTACAAAAATGTGGTCCCTCGAATTTCCGCCTGATAACCTCATACAAGTGTCGCGCTGTCGCCGGCCGCGATTCTGGAAATGTCCCAGCAGTGGTAGCGAATGGGGCAGTCGCCTGTTGTACTGCAGATCGCTCTCCAGTGTGGCAGTTTGATCTACTCTGCGGGTCGCAGAGTAAAGACCTCATAACCGGCAAATGGGCTATAGAAAGCAGACCATTTATAACATCAAAACAACACCATCATATGTACAGATCGAACGTCGAGAAGCCAGCCAGTCAAGCGGAGCATCTACCTCGTGAGCCCAGCGCCACTGCTCGTGAACACCGATGTGACACGCGCGAAGGCAGCCGTGCTATCTCACACATCTCCCCCCATTTTCAAAAAAGAGAAATGAAATAATGCTGGACTGTATGCAGTTCTACATTCCTTCAAAAGTTCGTTCATGTCAGCTAGCACCAAGGTACTGACCAAAAGTTCTCTCCCGCGCTTACCCTACGATGTACGAAAGCGTTCAGAAGGTAAAACACATCTTCCACTCTTTGTGTGTGTATGAGTTGGGTCTTGGCACGATGCGCTCACTTCGGTACTTGCGTCTGAGTCTTCGGTAATGTCGATACTACGGGCAGTCGGCTTTGGAAGCGGGACTGGATGTGTGCGGTTTCGCCGAACAGACTTTTCATCAGTTTCCACCCAGTGACCTATAGGCTCCTCTGCTGGGCCGCTGACGACACCTTGGCGTTGTAGATCAATCAGCCAGACGTCTATATCGTCCTCCAATAAGGGCAGATCCCGGACGCCGTGACGTCTGTCGTCGTCTTGCTTCTGCTTACGGCGATGCTCAACCTCAAACGATCTTAGCTGCTTGTCGTCAGGCGTATAGGGACGAAGACTCTCTGCGGCCACTGGGAGTGTCGTGCTGAAGCCTTCTTCCCATCAGCAGCTCAGAAATTCTGTAGCCATTCCTGAGCGGGCTGGTCCGGTACGCAAGGAGCGTCTCGTAGGGATCTTTTGATTTATCTAAAGATTCTTTAATTATTTTTACCGCTGCCTCGGCAAGCCCGTTACTTTGAGGGTAATGGGGACTCGAGGTTATGTGGCAGAAGTTGTACTGCTGCGCAAACTTTGCAAACTCAGAACGGCACGTCTTGAGAAACTGGGGTCCGTTATCTGACACTACTACTTCTGGAATCCCATGTCTCGCGAAAAGAGACTTGCAGTGGTTGACCACTACTGCTCCGGTAAGGCTGTTCAGGCGGATCAACTCGGGATACCGTGAGTAATTGTCAGTGACTATCAACCACCATTGACCATTTAAGAAGAACAGGTCCATCCCAACTCGTTGCCAGGGCCTTTCTGAGATTTCCGTTGGTATCATTGGCAGTTTCCTGCTTCGACTGTGCTTCACACAGACGTTACACATCTTTACCAGGTTTTCTATGTCTGAGTCAATATTGTCCGCCACACCGAATTTCTCGCCAAAATGTCCTTCATGAAGCTGATTGAGGACTGACTCTCAGAAGGCTCGAGGAATAACGATCCTGGGACCAAACATCAGGATGTCTTCCCCCATGGCAATGTCGTCTTTGAATGGCCAATATGCCTTGAGGTCTGCTCCTACATCGCGGCGAGTTGTCCATCCCTTCGCGCATATCTCCATGATCCGTTTACATTCGAGGTCTAGCTTTTGCTCAGCGGCGATTTGCTTCAGGCTCGGATGATCGAGTCACCGGTAGAGAGGACGTCACGTGCTCTACGAAGCCCTGTATCCCCTCGGCGAGCTCTGTTGTTTCGGACTGTTGGACTGGAGACCTGGAGAGGGCTTCGGCCGCTGTGAGGTCTTTTCCAGGAACATACGAAATGTCGTAGGTATATCGCATGAGGCGCACTCGCATCCTCTGGAGCCGTGGCGTTAAGTCGTCGATCGCCTTTGATCCAAAAAAAGAAATCAGTGGCTTGGGGTCGGTTTCTAGATGGAAGTCTTTTCCGACGAGGAAGTCCCGAAATTTTTCACTACGCCCAAACTTGGGCGAGGCCTTCCTTTTCAATTTGCGCGTAGCGGCGCTCAGTGTCAGAAAGAACTGATGATGCATAGGCTATGACCTTGAAATGTCCGTTCTCCTGCTTTTGCCGCAGGATGGCACCCAGACCATAGGAAGACGCGTCCGCTGTGACCACTGTCTCTTTGTTCGGGTCATATATGCCGAGTACAAGATTTGATGAAAGAAGGGTCTTCCATCTTTTGAACGCTTCTTCTTGTGGGCTTTCCCAGACGAAGTCCTGTTTTGACGACAACATTGATGACAGTGGCTGCAGCAACTCGGCCATGTTTGAGACAAATCTTTCCAGATATGTTGCCATTCCCATCACACGTCTCAGTTCTTTCTTGGACGTAGGGCTCGGCATCTCAGCAATGGTACGAAGTTTTTCGGTGTCAGGTCTTACTTCGTTGTTTTCTAGGACATGACCCAGAAAGGAAATTCGGGTCTTGCTGAACTGGCACTTGCCCATGTTCAGAGTGACTCCTGCAGTACTGAGGCGACTAATGACGTGTCGTAGCCGTTCATCATGTTGCTGTCTTGTTGACCCCCAGATGAGCTCATCATCCATGTGACAGACGACTCCATCGAGACCTTCTAGGATCGATGCCATTCGTCTCTGGAAGTGCTCGGGAGCTGAATATATGCCAAACGGCAAACGGTTGAAACAAAACTGCCCGAATGGCGTGATGAAGGTGGTAAGAAGCTTGCTGTTTTCGCTGATAGGAATTTGCCAGAATCCTGAATTGGCGTCTATTTCGTAAAACAACTTCGCTTCTTGAAGCATGCCCCACGTGTGCTCCACAGCAGGGATGGGGTGCCATTCTCGTAAAATGAATTTTTTCAGTTCTGTGTAGTCGACGCAGATGCGGAGTGCTCCAGATGGTTTAGACAAAACCACCATTGGCGCGCACCAAGATGTTGGCTCAGCAACCGGTGAGATCACTCCTTCGCTCTGCATACAAGGTTGTTTTCTCATAGAGTGGCAGGGGTACCCTTCGAGAAGACGATAGCGCGCGAACGGTTTGGCGTCGTGCTTTAACTTGACGTCGCACTCTCCTTTCAGGGATCCGAGACCACGGAAGAGGTTCGGATATTCGAACTCGACGTTTTCTTTATCGATGACGCATAGCCGTGCTGCGAGTTCGCTGAGAACGTCTAGGTTTTCAATGGTGGGTTTCCCCAAAAGCGGTGATTTTAGACCTCGGAGTATGTACACATCTTCGAGACTTTCTCGTCCCTTGAGAGTCATCTTCATCCGCACCATGCCCACAACGATGAGTGGTTTACCGTTTGGACCGTTGAGGGGCGTCTCGCTGGTTGTAGCTGCATCTTTTTGAACAAGGTGTGGAAGAGGTCTTCCGGAAGTACGGTTTCGTCCGCTCCTCTGTCGACCTTGGACACAACTTGCTTGCTGTTGACGACCACAGCCACGTCCCATTTTGAAGAGTTTTCGTTCTCTGCGAGGCCCGGATATGTCACACACAGTCCATGGAAGCTTCGGCAGCCAGAAGTTGGGTGGCCGCGACGACAGTGGCGCTCACATTCGCTCGTGTTTTTTGCCAGCATTTCTACGATCAACCGCAGGGATCGCGACATCCAACAGCAGGACACTCCGGCTTTTGTGACGTCATTTGTTGCCACTTCGGGACCACTTCCTATGTATGGGCGAGATAGGACGCTAAACACCCATGTCGGAGACGCGCTCCAGGTACCATATGTGAAACCAAGAGACCCTGAACGATCTCGGCCCCTAATTACATGTCGGTTGCCGCTCTGCTTAGGCTTACCGGAGGCTCCTTTTTACGTTGCGGTTCCTTGTAAGCAATCCCGTGACGTACGACCAGAAGTGCTGTGTTTGCCGACGCGCCGTTTTGTTCTCAAAAACATATCTGTTCAGAGGTGACATTTTTAACCCTCGGGAGTGGGGAAACAGAGGGGGAGTCATTGCACTTTAGATTAAGTTGTCATTCAGTAAGGCGGGGAGTTGTCAAGTCTGTGCTAACAAACTCACTCAAGTTTCCTTGCTTTCACCGTTGGGCACCGGTTTGAAAAAGCAGCTTCGTATATTGCCGCGCACGCAGCCGACCAAATAGGCGGCGCGCTCGTGGCCTAGCGGTCATCGCGCTTGTCTTCCACGCAAAAAGCCAGGGTTCGATGCCTGGCCGTGGGGACGCATTTTTGTTGACACTGTAATGTGATGTTCTGGTAAATCCGGGAGTAATGTTGGTAATTCGAGGTTAGTATGTTCTACGCGCCGAACCTTCTACGCCGAGTCAGTCTCGCCCCAGCGTTCGATCCTGCTGTTACGCCGAGTTCGACGCCCGCGACGCTCTGTTGTTATCTTCTGTTTCCTTTTTGTTTTGGGCACAAGTTCGCCCCATTAAACATTTCAGTTTCCTCAGTTATCCTTTGTTTCGTCACCTTGTCATTCGTGACAATATTGTTCGTCGCTGACTACAGCAGGGAGTTTGTGTCTTCGGTCATCCATCGTTTGCTGACAAATTCTAACTTACCGAAATACGTCCGAGCAGAGAAAAGTAGGTTTGTTTGTTTTACTTTCATGTCTCCCATAACCTAAGGCACCAGCGGGGAAGTTTTGTGTGACCGCCGTTTTTAAACCAGATTTTCGGCTCGACCGGCTTGCACCTTTTTCGTCACAGAAGGCAGGTTGTAGCCAAAATCAGGGACCCTTCAGTGGATTGCGATCTGGGTGTAATGTGCAATATTCCTGTGAAGTGTGGTTCTTGCTATGTGGGTCAGAAGGCTATGTGTCTTAATCGCAACTTAATTGAACACAAACGAACGGTGAAGAACAAATCCGAAGGTTCAGGATTAGCTGATCATTTCTCTTCCTGAAGCAAATTGTGTCGTTGTTTGGGAAAATGCCAAAATTGGTCCACAGGGAAAGGGATTGTTACAAGCGTTCAGTGAAATAGTCGTTGATGATTGATGGGCACGCTTGTTGTTTTAGCGAAATGTTCGTTTCTCTCCACAGTTGCATGAAAGCGTCTCTTAATTACAGTCGCTTCATTCTGGTTCCATTAGTAGTTGGTTAACCTTATTCCTTTTGTTGGTTTGGAGGTTGATGTGTACCCTCTTTGGATACGTGTATCCTGGTTAGTAACGCGTGACGTCATCGCTGTCCTCCATGTCTTCTTTTGGTCTGTTCGATTTTCTTTCTCTTGGTTGTCTATTTAAGGTTGAGTTTCGTAAAATGAACTTCAGCTGTGTTTGGAGATCCGTGTTGTCCTGTCATTCTGTTTCCCAACTCTCTAGGGTTAAACGTGGCAGTTCTTAAGCAGCTCGCTAGCACCCTTGCATTCAAACTTGTTTAGATTCGCTCTATTTGAATCTAAATACGCTATGTCATTTTGTTCTGCACTGGAGAACAGCTGCAGCGAAGAAGCTTTAGCGGGTTTCGTTCAACATCACTGAACTTGCTGTATTTACTACACTGCGGTTATATGTTAGCCTGCTTCAGACTATCGTCTCATGAGTTAAATTTCTGAAAGTGCTAACCGTTTGCTTCAATTCCAAAAGGGCTGGCCACGAGGCTCCGCAATGCTAAATTATTGTCATTTTCAATCAAGCCAGGTTCTATATTTATCACAACAAATTAACGAAATTCAAGGATCATAAAAAATGAACCTAGTAATAGGTCAAGCATTCTCACCAACATTTGCTTCTGCAGATTTAAAGTGTTCGGTGATGATGCTCAAAAGTGAAAATTCGGAAATTAAATGTAGCTATGCCAAGTTACAAGTTATAACCAAGTTATAGTTACGAACATTTTATTCTATCTTATTTAGTTTTGAAAAAATGTTACTAATTACAGTAACGTACATAGTTGTAATTAGTTACTTTGCGGCTTTGCTTCACTGTCAGGTCAGTATTAGTGTGCAGCCTGTGGAGATTTTAGCTGCGTAATCGTCTAAACTATTTTGACAGTGCGATACAATGTTTTTGTACCCCAAAAACAGGAACACTCCCAAGTGCCACTCCAGTTCCCCCAGGAAGCTACACGTACGCTGAGTGTGATAACTCTACCTGCTACTCCAAAAGTACTCCCTTTCCTGATAGGGGTAAGTTAAGGTTTCATGATCGACAAGTGTGGAGCATTTTTGTTTTCGTGGTATATACCAGTTTCATTGCATAAATGATTTTCCCACGCAGGTGTTGCTGCGGAGCCTGAGCTGAGTGCACCAGATTCTGATGTACCCAAAAATGTCCTAACCACATTGTTCCGATCTCCGGAAAATCCTCAGTATATGGACATGTATGTGGTATACAGCGAGCCGCAATGTTACATTCTCAGGAGTCCCGCATCCTGGGGAGGTAAGGGCATCAAAACTACAGCGAGGTTAATCTCACACTGTCTTGTTTTCTGCTAATTTAAGTGGTAAGGGATAGCAGTACAGTTTGCTTTATAACGGAAGAAGAAACAGATAAATCAAAGTTGCCTAACACAGGAATCTAGAATAAAAAAAGCTGTGTAAAAGGCGCATTACGACGGATTTATTTAGCGTTGCTTTCATTTATATTTCCGCGTAGACAAGTACTATATGTGTAAGATAAACCGTACGTTATGTGGTATGTTCAGTTTACTGAGGTCGTGCTCTAAACTCGCTGGTAATCGTCAGTGCCTCGAAGGCTTGTATCCATTGGTATGTTCACGAAAAAAGAGGTACTCTTGGTACCAAAGTTTTGTTCCAACTAAAAAGGAGTGCTCCAAACATTGCCCAATGTCGTGCACAATCAACATTTGTTCAATTTTGGACGAAAAAGGTAACTTCACAGGACTGCAATGAAAAATCTTATGCTGCTAGTATCGTGCGTGATTTTTAATACATTAATAATTTTAGTGCAACGTAATGTGAACGTAAGTTGATGCTACATTGGAGACTTGCAAGTAAAAAAGGCCTCTCCGAATGACCTATATTTGATTGATAATGAAAAGTAGGCACTAGTGCAGAAAAATTTAATAGATGTTTTATGCATCGCCTCTGCCAATAAATACCTAATACTAAAAATCCCGCGAAGGCGATAACATGGTGATTTAATTTATGAAGAAACACCATCGGCTATCGTAGCCTCCCGGCGATCGAAAAATCTGCATCTACACACCGTCTCACCATATGTTGGCAAACGGTGAAGTCTACGGTCCGAGTGAGCCAATCAGCGCATTGAAGCTAGACACGTGACTATACAAGTTGCTAGTCTCTAGTTGCGCGCAGTGCTGTCAAGGCCATGAGCAGGAGAGAGAAAAAAGCCGCTTTTGTACAAATTTTGAGTGACGCGCTAATTTCCCAGGGGGACAACAGTGACGTCTGGGACACACAAAAGAGGGTTCGGCTTACGAAGGCAGTTCCTCCTTCCCCTCTTCTCCATTTGCTTGGGTTACGGTCTCGCCCCCTTGTCTTTGTTAAAGGCCGACGTGCACTTCGCGCTTTTCACTTTATCGCTGCCTCCTTTCGCGTATCCAGTCCACCTTTGCAACATGTCCCAACATGGCACCCCTCGCAGTTTTCGAGAGTATGGCGCTAAAAGGATAATCTTCCGCGCTGAAAACCAAGGTTGTACTTTCGGCCTTTAAGTGCTGTCAATCTTCTTAGCCATCACTCTGATTGGTTCGAAGGTGCCGTAGTTTTCGCTCTTTGCCAAGCTAAGGTGAAATGATGTATACTACAGTTTGTTGCTGGGCTTCGCGGATGATAATCACCCACGTTTAGCACCGCCAGCCTTAGACCTCTTGCGCAGGTGGTAACTTTAGCGCACACACGCACTTTAACTGTGCAATACCTGCATCTAAGATTTTATAATTTAGTAGTTTTCGATGACGCTCTGCAGGATTCTGTTTTGAAACATACTTTCATTATCGCTAACTAAAAAGCTACCTAACAAGTTTTAGTTGACTGTCTGACTTGTCGTGACGATTAGCACACTATAACATGATCCCCTTAGTCTTTTAACTCATCTCCACAGACAGCATTAGTGCTTCTTTCACGTTTTTTTTTTTTTTTTTTTTTTGGTTTACATATGTCTGTTCGAGTTAAAATCAAACATCGTATATACTGAGCGCATTCTCAAAACTGTTTGAGAGCATGGTAGAAGTGCACCTTTCTAGTTATTTTAAACAAATATTAAATGAATCGCAACACGGTTTTTTTTAAGCCAAAAATTGTTGAAACTAAAATCCTATTCAAATTACGTTGGCCCCATATTGCCAACCATAGCCAGGTCGACGCCATTTATTTTGACCTGAGTAATGCATTTGACCTGGTGCCCTATGACTTTTTAGTGCACAAGATTTCGGAAACTAGGGTGATTTTGCCGGTAGGTTTGTGGTGTCCGTCATATCTTTACGGGTTATCGAGATCATATATATCATCTGGCGCTCCTCGGGGCCCTATTCTCGGACCCTTACTTGTTAACATTGTTACCATTAATCACTCGCTTTGTGTAAAACATTCAAAGTTGCTTCAGTTCGCTGATGATACTAAGATATTCATACGGATTCAATCACATGTTGATTGCGAGCTGCTGCAGGAGGACATGTCTGCTATCTTATTATGGTGGATTCAACAGAAATTACGTCTGAACAGTAAAAAAACATAAACACTTTTTATCTCTTAATAACAAAAGAATCGTGCGCCTATTCATTTATTTATTTTTTATAAACTAGACAATGAACCATTGCGACGGGAATATTTACCTGACTTACGGGTTTATATTGATTAATATTTTAGTTTTATTAATCATGTGTTAAATTTAGTTAGTTCTTGCTTGCGACTTTTCGGTTTGTTTTCGCGTCTAAAAGGCTGTCCAAACAGGACACTTGTAGGACGCGCGAAACGACACTTCTCCGCCATATGAAATGCGGCAACCTGCATCCTCTAGTTTGTTTTTTGCCGAGAGGAAAGTTTGTTTTTTGCTACTGTCCGCTTTTCTCCTTGACGGAGGCATGGTGCATGCTCATCATGTGGGTTCGGACAGTCACACACACGCTCTGTTGAGTGTCAGTCAATCGCTCAAGTCCTCCGCTGCTGTTAGGTCTTATCCCGAAAACAGGAAAGGGAAGGTTACGAGGGCGCGGCAGAACAGATGGACAGGCGCCGACGTCAGAGGAAAGCGGATAAGGCGAGGAGGAGAGCCGTGATGTTTGCCCGGTGTATGTACAAACAGAAGACGGACGGCCGGACTTCAACTTCTGCTTCATATGGCGGAGAACCTGAGAACGAAGGGCGAGGGTAAGACGGGCCGGGGAGGAGGAAGCAGACGGAACGCTAAAGAGAGAAGGAGGTTTCCCCCTCTCTTCTCCAGCGTTCCGTCTGCTTCCTCCTCCCCGGCCCGTCTTACCCTCACCCTTCGTTCTTAGGTTGCAACGGACTATAGTTCAGAAGTATCCTGCTCGGACAACCCTTAACCCATCATTTTAAAGAGCTTTCATGTCTCGTCAGGCTTTACACCTCTACTGTGCGTTCGTAATCTATAGTTCGGCACTGTAGTTTGGAACTGTCTGCGGGGGAAATTCCTCTCAACTCTTTTCCCTTCTGCATAGCGAACGCTGTAGAGGAGGTCACCTCCTTTCCATCGCTCAGCTAAAGTGAAAAGATGCGGGGGGCGTTTTTTCCTGAACTCTTAAGCGCCGTTCACACACTTACAACCGAGTAAGACCGAGAGAGACAAGGCATGTTTTTAAGCCTCTTGCGACTTCTTAGGACCGGATGCGCAGCATCGCATCCGGTCCTACGACTTCGCAAGAGGCTTAAAAACCGGTCTTGTCTCTCTCAATTGTACTCGGTCACAAGCGCTTGAACGAGCCTTTGAGCGCCGTTCACACACTTGCGACCGAGCAGGACGGAGAGAGACAAGACCGGTTTTTAACTCTTACGACGTCTTAGGACCAACTCCGCCGCAACGATTCCGGTCCTAAGACGTCGCAAGAGGCTTAAAAACCGGTCTTGTCTTTCTCCGTCGTACTCTGTCGAAAGTGTGTGAACGAGCCTTTAACCTGTCACTAACTACAAAACGTGTGCAGAGAAAGTTGGAACGAATTATGTACGACCGTGATTACGACCAGCGGTCCTTTTTTTAGCTAGCAGTGAATGTTACTTCGGCTAAACTTGCAAACACTGGCGCCGGTGTTTTGCGAGATTATGCATTCTTGCATTGTTGTATAAAAGTGTGCATAACAGAACACTTCGCCCTTGACTTGTTTCATTGTTGTTTCTAAATGTCCCCCGCGTTAATTGTCGTCTCTACAACACGCTCTATACATGCAAGACATGTGTTCATTTCCCCCATTTTACGAATTCAGAGCAATTATAATGCAGTGTGAGTGCGGTGGTTGACATTTTCAGGAGCGAGATGGATTTTACAAGCGTACTTACCTTCCAGATTTACTAACACCAGTGTTCGGATTTTCTGCGTTGTGTTATTTTGTGTGTTTTTTTTTCATGAAAGTGTATGCGTTTGTATGAGTGGGTATCATTACTATATGGCCTCGGTTATGTCTAGACACAATACAAATAAATCTCCAAAAAAATAAAAAAATAATGTTTTCAAAAACTCTACAGGTATAATTACGAAACGCTATGTCAGAATAGTCAGCTGAGCTCTAATTATAAAAAAAAAAAAAAAAATATTCAATGCGTATTCTTGCCTCTCACCTTCTAGAGAAAATGATACCCATTCAATATTATATTTGTGTTTTCTTTTGTCGTGTGGTGGAACAACAAGATTCTGGGATTTAAAAACATAAAAAGGACACTCGATTTCTCTAAAGCTTCTTCACCTTTGTAACGATTAGTGTCACGACACGATTAGGGAAAGCAAAAACAACGCGCAAAAACCAGAGACAGGCAGAGGGAGTAGTACACAGGACACGAGTTGACTGACAACTGAAATTTTTATTTTACATTATTAACTTTTACCAGCTCCTCTGCGCTGCCACTGATTTTCGTTTTCATTTGGAGTCACCTGCTTTCGCACGTTTGAGTACTTTCCCTGTCGCCAAAAACTGTATGTACGATCTTCACAATTAATTGGTGTCTCCTCGCTTTCATAGGATGCGATTTGTGGCTGAGAACGACCGAGTTGAAAAGCATAGTGGATGACCTCAAAGACGACATTATAAGAAAAGAAGAGGAACTAATAGAGAAGTATAAGAAAAATTTGGAATCTATGAAAACTGTACTGCGACAGATGATCAAAAAGAAGACCTAGAATTGTACGTAGAAGATGACATTCAAAGATGGTTCCAAGATGTCCTATGGGAACGGATTTCTCTCGATTGCGTTCTCGCCTTCATGATAACTTGTGGACAGCCTGTATTTAGAATTTACAACCCGGTAACCTGTAATACCACACTAACAGGGCAATACGAGTCAATTTCCTAGAATTATCATTCGTGATCCTCAACTGCACGTCGGGTGGTGAGGGAGCAAACATATGTATGCAAACTTGAGATTAAAAAAATCTTCCACTATGTCGTGTCTTGCATCTCTAGAAATAAAATGAGTTGGGAAAACCACCGATTTCATTTAGTTCTGAAAGCAAACGAAACAAAAAGGCACACAGGGCATTTCAGCTAACTTGCGCCGAGACTTTAAAAAAGCACGGTGCGCGCTACGCGTCTCAAACAGGCCCAGTATTGTTCAATTGAGCAAGTCAAGTTATTTTTATGCAACGGGCCAAATTGGCTAATTAACGCAAATTAACTAGCTAACTTTTAAATGTTATTTTGTGCGCCTCCCTCCACTACAAACGTCGTGTTGAAAAACATCCGATCGTGTCGTTTTCAGGAAGGTAGCCTTTCGTGTCTAATGTTTTAAAACGTTAAAAAAAACATAGGTCTGTCTCCGCCATCTTTGCATCCCGACTCGTAAGCGCTGAGGCCTTCCTAGTCTAGGAGGTGTTGGGTTAGGGGTCTCCAAACGCGGCCCGCGGCCCAGATCCGTCTTGCAGAGGAGTTCCGGCTGCCCGCCTGCAGATGGCCGCAGTCTTTATAGTGACGCCCGGTCTGCAGCCTACTACTACTACCGTAAAAATATGCGCGCGTAAAAAAAAAATGAAATGAAACGGTGCCGTGACGCGCACTAAAGGCGCAAGCGAAGATATAAAAAAAAAATCAGAGTAATCTGCATCAAAATGTGCGTTCTTTCGCCATCTCATTTATGGTACATTGTGATCACCAGCAATGCTTCTTTGTAGTCCCCTGATTCATGTTTGTGAAACTTTGTTAGAATTATTTTGCATTCTTACGTGTATCGTTCTTAGTGTCGTCTATTGTGTATTGTTATTACCAGATTTACAATTTTCCTTAGGCCCTTACCCTGTGGGAATATGCAAAAGTTCTTATGCGTTTCGATTAATGCCTGGCGACTTTCTGTTTCACAATTACTTTGATATGTCATAACTAGCAACATATCGAATTTAAAAATATTGTATGAATATGTACTCGACGTTATTTTTTTTTCTAGTTTATATTTTTGTATTTGAATTTTTATTTAGATTTCTTTACTTTTCTATTGACCCATTTATATCCCCCCCCCCCCCTTTCCCGGTCCCAAGATTGCAACATATTCAAATCTGATCCCTGAGCCGAAGCATTTGGAGACCCTTTCAGAGGACATAGATTTAAGAGAGGGAGCAAATCTAACCACAAGGAGCGTGATGACAAAACGCTAGAGCACGGTCACAATGGCTGTTAAAACATCATCACTGCGCGTAACTGGTTGCTGATGGTTCCATTGTTTAAACGGCTCATGCTCCTTCGAGGATTAAAATGACGCTCCCAATCAAGCAACCGATCCTGAACAGTTGTAGACGGAGAAGTTGTCGTTCCTGGCGTCCGAAAGGCGACAAAACAACTGTTGCGGCCATGGTCAATTAGACGCACGGGTCATAAGCCCCAAGGCAAGGACAAAGCCACGCCGCCCACCGTTCTTGAAAGCAGATGTTCACGCTCCAGAGGCGACCGCGCTCAGGTTCCGGTCGCACATAGGGCCGCATGCTGATTAACCTTAAAGCCGGAATCACATGTTGATACACATACAAAAGACAGTCTGTTGACATTGGTCACCGCCATATCTGTGGTTCAAATGCCGCGAGTCAAATTTCTCCTTGAACTCGTTGGCATGCTGCATTCGAAGTACTGATATCGTGGTGACTTGCGTTTGAATCTATATATGATGTATAAGCAGTGACCCCGGCTTAAGAGTCTCGTTAGTAAGCGCCTGAACTGCGTTTCTCCTTACGATGGGCCGTAGCGGACGCTACAGCTATCCCGCCAACATAGCGCTGGGAATGTACCAGGTGATACATACACAAAATTAGTGGAACGGAATGAAGCGGTTCAGCCATTCCTTGAGTGGGAATATTCCCAGCGTATTCGTTGTGGTGCTGAAAGGATTTGAAGTAGTGGAAACTAATATTCCTGAATAAAGTTGGAATGGAATGGGAGTGCTCTCTGCTCAAAACTGCTTCCTTGAACCCCCTCTCCTACCCCTACTCAGCAAAACCCGCAGCCGGCGGAGTCGCATTCCATTACTTTAATAAAGACGTTTCATGCCACAACGTTTCTTGTCCAGACCTGTGCCTTCCGCATCCTTAGTAGGGTGTATCCTAGCAGAGATTGCGGAGCGGAGCATTTGACTTTTGTGCCCTTAAACTACAGTGAATATACACCCTGCCTCCCCCCCCCCCCCCCCCAACAAGATTAACATTGTTTTTCACCGGCAAAAAAAAAAAAAAAAAAAAAGATCTAAACGTTGCGAAGCGCTCGCTTTCCGCCCATACGTAGGACTAGCGGTCCGAACAAGATGCAAAATTTCAGAACGAGTCATCATCTCATTCAAAAGTTACAAGCGAGTTTCTTACAATTTTAATGATAAAATGGCGGCCTACGGTGCCCTCGAATAGATATAGACCTTTTCCGCAAGGGCTCCGCCATCCTGAATTGTCGTCACTTCCAGTATGGGCGAAAACATTGTTTTGCCGTCGCCACGCCAATAGAAGACATTGAAGATATAAGCGTAGCCGTCACACGTTTTTGTTCTGCCTCCCCTCTATTTTTTTACAATTTACAGGTTGAAACGTTTTATTATATTTTTGTTGCCCATGCCGGATACGCCTATTAGGCGGCTGGGGACGAGAGTACACGAAAAAGGTATAGACCTACACGCTGTTTACAAACGAGCCCGCGTTTGCCCACACCAGGTGTGGGCACTGCGCGTGCGCAGAAACCAAATTCGCGTGAAGTGAAGCATCTGTGCATGCGCAGTGCCGTCGACAGCGCCACCGCAGCTGCGTGACGTCAGTGCCGCGTGCTGGTCTATATAGCTGAATGGCACCAGTTACCGACTCATGCCTGGATACAGGATTCATCGAACTTCTTCAGCTATACCTCAAATCTACGATGATTGAACGTGAAGGAAAGATCTCTGATAAAGTCGTACCTTGAGCCAGTTCCATACGTTAAATATATTTGTCCTACGTAGATCGGGCCGCGGAGGCGAACCTAAAGAGCACAGCCCCCAGTGTGAAGTCTTCCCTTGTGTAGACGACTATGTTATCATCCATTCTGAAGCTAAAAAAGTGGAGGCACTTCTGCCTTCTTTCCAGCAAGCAGGAGACAATCTCAGGATCAAGAGGGAGGACCCATCTTCAGAAGGCCTACAATTTTGAGACCTGCGACTGACCAAGACGACGCAAGCTGTTTCCTGGACTTTCCAATGGCACTCGAAAAAGCCGGTTCTTTCGTTAAAAAGTGCCCACTTCAAGTTGGTTAAACTGGGGGTGATCAAGGCCCTACTCAGGTCGTCAAAAACTAAATTACGTCCGCATTCAGCAACCGAAAGAATCAACACTCAAAACTCAACGACATCAGAGCTCGGAATATCCATTGGAACAGATCGCCTTCTGTTTTCACCAACTGATCACACAAAGAACTGCCCGCTTTAACACGAAAGTCGTCTTCTCCTGCACACCTGAACTGGTACGCCTTTGCAGTATGACCAATCGGAAGGAGGCCAAGCCGCCCTGCGAGAAAGAAAAAAAAACACCCATTTTAGAGAATGTGCGACCGAGAAGGTGTACATGGTGCAGTCGAGTGCAGAGCTGAACACATTGACCAAACTGGACGATGCGTAAACCACCATCGAGCATCAAAACGTGGCAACATCAAAAGCCGATCACCCTACCCATCCCATTGCTGTTCATGCGAAAGAGTGCTTTGAATACGCACCAAACTTTGGCAGCACCAAGATCCCGGGAACACATTATCAGCTATACGGACGTGAAATCATCAAAACATCCGTCATTGAAAAATCAAAAAAGAACCTCTCATCTGCATCGTTAGACCTCACAACACTTGAAATGAAATTTATGAGGCCATGGTACCCAGGTTGGGCATTCACATGTACATTTCAAAAGATCACGGAAGTGACGTATCGACATCTGAGTGGTGGAGGACCAGTGGTAGCACAACGGGCGTCGATCGGCCGTCCTCCACACGTCGGTCTTCCTCGGCGAGTGTCGTTCCTGGAGGACGTACTGTACTTGTTCTTCAGGGTGTCGAGGATACTGCGGCATCGGAGCGTCTTGTCGGGGTTGCGCCGTGGCTAGACGGTTAGCTTGCGGTGGTCGTTGGGCCATGGCGGCGTAGTTCAATATCGGTTACTCCGGCGTCGTCGTGTTGAAGGGAAGTTCAGGTTGAACCGCCCATTGGACTTCCTTTGAGCACAACCTTGGCGACGGAGAGGGTCCTGGACGACTAGCGGCTGGCAGCAAACTTTCTGATTCATCCCGTGACGACGTCCCGGATATTTGCGGATGTCGGCGTAACAAAGGCGATTTCGCCGCTAAGCACGGTGAATGCAGCGACGCCTGGATGTTGCTGGTAGTGGGAAGCGCGCAGTTGGAGGGCGCGCTCGATGTTGCCTCAGGACGAAGGCTTCGGCCCTTGTCGGGTGTTGCGAACGAGGCCTCGAAAGATATCGTCTCTCATCCCGCGCATGAGACCTG
>JABSTQ010000492.1:0-31843 GCA_013358835.2 Ixodes persulcatus
CGATAGATTATTCTTGAAATGGAATGCTCATATGCTACTTAGCATATACACCAAGTTACACGATTTTTAGAGCTCTGGTAACTGCAATATTCAATTACGAATTTTTATCATTTTCATCTGGCGACCAGGCAACACTGCCTAAGTTAGTCACACCATGGCGTCCATAAACCACGTGACCATGAACGCTCTCTCATTTTAGGCGCCCTCATGATCGCCCAAGCTCTCCTCGCCGCGGGCCGCGGTACGAACAAAACCGCTCACGTAACTCGGTAACCCGAAAGCTATTCTCGCTCTCGCTCTCGCCCCAAGCCCGTTGACCTTCAACCCTGCATGCGCCTGCGAGATATCCCCGAACGACAGTGACCACTGCGAGTACGTCCGTAACTCGTCGTCGCTGGAGCCGATCGCCAGCGGGGCGCAGTCAAAATGAACAGCTTCAAACATCTCTTGATAGCAATCACTCATCGCTGCTGCGATCAATGTCGAACACTTTGACAAGGCGAGCGATGCCTACGACATAATCGTCACGGACCGCATGCTCGAAACGTGGAAGGTAAACGAGGAAGCTGAGGCTCAAGACGCCAAGAGAGCCAAGTCTGTGAGTGCGTGCAAGGGGACGCCGCGCTGGAGGCTGGTTACGTCACCAGCCCCCAGCTCCGCCCGGATCTGCCCCTCCGAGGGACCCGCGTATAAATCGATTTACCCACGAAACTATCGTGCCGTTTTCAAAACGAATTAAGCAGGATTATAGGAACATACAATGGGTCCTAGCAGTATAGTTATCTCACATTTTATTTGTGGCGTGTCATAACCCCTTTAAATTGAAATTTGCTGCAAGGACTGGTTTGCCTGACTCAGCTTGTTTGTCTGGCAGCATGCAACCTATGGGAACCTGAGCAACTGCATCGCAAGAGTGGAGGGGACGTCCACCCAGCACTTCTTCGAGGATGGCGCCTTGAAGAAGGGAGAACTGCACCTAAAGTGAATGCCATGGCAGGTGGGTCATTACAGTGAACCGCTAGCACAGATAATCCCAAACAAAATAATTATTAACAAATGGGTTAGGAACAAAGAATGGAAATATGGACAAAGAGGTGGAGGTGAACACACCATAGCACTGTGTTTTATCCGTCTCTTCTGTTGTGTCCTTTGCGCCGTTTTTTGTTTTTGTCTTAAATCAGTGGTTCTCAAAAGGGGTCCGCGGATCCTTTGGGGTCTGCGAAGGCATTCTAGGGGTCCGCGACGCCCTGCCTCGTCAGTCAAGCCCGGCACTAAAAGTTGTCTGTTATCCGATTGAGAAAAAACGTTCCAATTTTCGGGTGAGTTTTCTCGTGTGTATGTCAATGAGAGAAGTCTACTTCACACCAGCCCTTAGTTATATGCACTTATTAAATTCTCATATTTAAGCTATACCTTTCCCTTCCCCTCACCACGAACAGGGTCCTCCATTATCTCCGCCGATCCACAACGGGTTCACGAAACATCAATGGTTGAGAACCACTGTCTTAAATGATGGTTTATCATTTAGTCAGTATCAACACTAGTGATCAAAAGTATGTTCTCAATCGTTCCTATGAATTAACTGTGTGCTTGAAATTTAATCACAAACATTGTTTATGCTTGTGCCTAGAAATGTAACTCGTACAGTAATCTAATAAAAGGACACTGATAGGGTATTTATGCTTGTTCAGGTTTTTGTTTGAACATAACCTACAAGATTCCACTTACCGAGAACATAACTTGCGGATCCAAATTTGTTTTCTCTCTGCTCGAAAACAGCAAGTCGAGAATTGGTTGCTTGCAATCGCGCTCACTCTCTTTTTTATGGTCATGTGGGGTTCAAACTATGTGTACCAAATATATTCAAAGGCATGCATCATCTAAGGCACACATGCAATATTAAAAAGAGAAAAGAAGAATAAGAACCCCATTTTTGTGGTCTCCAAAAACCTGCAAAAACGCTGATCGAAAAAACAAAAAATTCTGCACAGATCACAGGAAGTACTTGTACATATCATTTTCAATATAGCGACGTACAACGGGCTGGACGATGCGATGGTGACACACAATGCACCAACGTTGCGACGGATGTAGGGCCTTTACTTCGAAACAGTCGTTTGTGATACCGGTCAATTGATCTTCAAGCGCAGACATCGAGCGGAAGGGTTATAAGTGCGAAACAATCGCACGACAAACGGTGCACGCAAATCCGTCGTTGTCGTCTCCTTCACACACCGGAGAAGCAGAGGACAAAAAGAGTGGTCGGGTGTTGCCACATTATTTCCGGCCATGAGCTTCAGTGCTCGTCTTTCACTTTCGCTTTCAAACTACAGAGTTATTTGGCTTTATTAAATATATATGTGGCTGTGTAGTAAAATATTTCTTCACTAGTCTCTTGACACAATATTAAATCGCCTGGCAAAAAAATGAAAAAAATATACACATTTTTAGGGCGTGTTAGTGTCCCTTTAATGAACAAAAACCGAGGTGCAAGCTGGCACAGGTTAAACAAGGTAAATTTACCCAATACAGTAGTAGGGATTTTTGAAGGATGATGCAAACACTGAAGTCTCAAACTCAGCTGAGTTTTAATGGGCTAAAAATAAAAAGGCAACCCAGAAGAGGGAGACACAAAGACACTCTTTACAAATAATATTGTTCTGCTTACAACCACTCTACAAAGGGAATTCGTTCCCGGATATTGCAGCCTTCTACTGTACACAACCCCTAAGATCCCCAAGACAACAAACAAAACGAAGCAACCTACGAACCTCTGAGGAAATGTGGTTGAAGGAACAATAGCTTGAGTTTTCAACCTAGGAAATACAGAAACATCATACACAAGGTCAAGTTTCCAAAAACAGGTGGACATCTAACTTGTTTCTAATGAAAAAATATAGGTAAAAAACAATAGCATAGCCAGGAATTTTTTTTTCTTTTTAGGGGGCTGAGGAGGCTGGGATGTCCATTACTTGGGGTGAGGAGAGGGGTAGGGGGGGGGGGTCAAAATGCTTGTGTATATTATAGAGTCGGCTGGATTTCGGAGTGGGGCTGAAGCCCCATAAGCCCACCTCCCCCTTCCCGGCTACGTCCCTGTACGCCTGTTCCACTCGGAGTCGAAACACAGGAAGGGCTTAATCACCACATTTCTATGCTTTAATTATTATTATTATTATTGATTCTTTCAGTATATGCTTGTAGTCATTCCCTTCGGTCAAAACTATTTCAGCAGGATCCCATAAGGGCACACAAGTATTACATTTAATCAAGTTTTTTTGTTTTTTTTTTAGAATTTTGTTGCGAAGATTGCATAAAAACAGGGATCTGTATTTGGAACTGTGAAAACATTTGAGGGAATAATTGTGAACCTTTATGGATCTGCTCTGAAATAGTTTTGACTTAGGAGAATGTCCACAAGTTTATACTGAAAGAATCAGTAGCAAAATTGAAGCTTGTAAATGTGGTGATTAAGTCTTCCCTGTGTTTTGACTGTGAGTGGAAGAACTTCCTTAGCCTATATTTTTTCCCTAGAACCAGGTTTCATGTCCCTCTCTTTTAGGAAGTTAATGTTGTGTATGGTGCTTTTCTATTCTTTAGGATATAAGCTCGAGGTTATTCCCTGTTTCTTTGATCGCATTTACACAGAGGTTAGAAGGTTGCTTCTTTGTATCTGTCCTTAAGTATGTTGGGGGTCGTGCTGAGTCATGGACAGTGCAAGCTAAAATGTTAGGGCAACGGCCGAAATCCATTGCTTGCTGTGCCTCTACAAGAGACGCTGAACTAGCAATGAGAGGCGTTATGAGGACAAGAGTGCCATTGCCACGGCTATGCGACTCTGCCTGTTTCTCATTGTTTAGGAGCACCTCGATATGAGTCACATTTACGTTTTGCTATCGCCTAGCCGTGCTTATTGGCGCCTCCATTATCTGGGCCGGTGGTCTTTGTCCCAGCCAAATAACTTTGTCCAATGACTCAGCAGGCAAACATAATGGTAACTATAAACAATCCCAGAAGCAGCACATTTGCAGCAAGGTGTGCGGTTCTCAACCATGATCAGGCCAAGTCAGGTATCACGCCACTGCAATCTCTTTTGCACATTATCTTTCATCGCTAGTTGAAGTTTTCTTGTTGGGGCAGTGCCACCGGTGTCAGTCATCGCTTGGTCATTTCAGCTTCTATCAACCATGACTGTACAGTAGGGCTGAGCATCGATTATAAATTTAAACCCGATTAATTGCCACCCTTTAATCGATTATTAATGGATTAATCATTCTCATTCCTTTCCGTGCATACTCAAAATTACATATATTTTTGTTTGCCTTTGCTGAATGTTTTATAAACGGTATACAAAATTGATTATGAATCAACTTCGATACATAGTTGAGAACCGCCCAAGGACACACTCGCAGATTATTACTTCAGTTGCATGAGGCAAAGAGGTTTGTTAATATTCATCGGCAAGAGCGGCTTCCTTTGATTGTTCTTTGCTGCTCTAAACAGACACTCAAAATATGTTAAAGTGGCCAGGGCACGTGTAACCCTCTGCACTTGTCTGGAGTAACAAATCTTGCCCTTACAGTTTATTTTAGGTTAAAATTTCACCTAAAGTTTGCCCTTCATGTAGGTGAACTTGGCCATTTCTGCATGGTAAAAGCATTTAATTATTATTTTCTCTTGGTTCGTCAAAGTTTTACCGATTGACCGGATAAACAAAATAATCCAGATTAAAGCAATAATTGATTAATTGATGGGTTATTCAATCCATAGCCCAGCCGTACTGTTCAGTAGAAGGCACTAAGGTCCAGCAAACTATTTTCTGTTGGAAATGGTTGTAAGTGGAAGTGTACCTGTGGAAAGGGTTTCTTAAAGTCTCCCTCTTTATGTTCTGTTGTGTGTCGCTTAGTTAAGAACCCTTTCTGTCCATTGAAATTTAGCTGTGCCCCAGTCTTCGGTACATTCATCATAAGAAATTTCTTTTACAGTGAAACTTCAAGGCAATGTCAAAATTATTGCAATTTGAAGCAAACCAAAATCACAGAATGAAGTGACGGTTTCCTCTTTTGTTTAGAGAGAACTGATGTTATCAAGATTTTATTTGAAGATGCTCTTATGACAAAAGGTCTCACCAACCTCTGTTCAAAACCATGTGGCTTGCAGCTTTGAAGCCCGTCACATTCAAGCGTTATTACATTTTTATCTCCATCATTACCATTTTCTTGAACCACAACATTATTTAGAGCACCACAGTGTTGCAAAGAAACTTCCATTGCCAGAGACTCATACTCTTATTAATTGTGCAATGACAGTGCAGCCACCAACTGCCATTTCTAGTGAAATAGCGGTCTGTGGTGTAACAAATTTAACAATGAACAGTGTGGAATAATGAAAAACAGTCCACTGCTGTTTCCCCAAGGCGCAGTGACTTGCTTCTGCAAGCATTTATGGTTTTCCAAAGCAGTGTAAATGTGATCAAACCGAAACAGAAGATAGAGATGTGCTGCGTTGATGGTCCCTACACTTTCCCAGTGTTGATGCTCCTCCTCGCCTTTTCCTAGGCAACGAGCGAGAGGACTCATCACTAACATAATCCATCTTGGGCTTCTGGTATAACGAAAGCCACTGGGAGGGGCTCGAGGGCAGTCTGCCTCGAGGGGAAGTTGACTTCTTGACTGCTGCTACTTGGGGACTCCAAGATAGATGGACGAGGCTTTTCAGCAGCCCTAGGCTATCCTGGGGTTTGGGGTGGGCATGCCCCTCTGTATTATGGACGTTTGCGAGTTGTGTCACTTTCCTACATGGGACAGCCGCCGCCTGTGCATAAGTGAACTGGTGCTCATCTTTTCTGTAAGGTTGCTATTCATGTCACTGAAGGAAGCTTTACACTTTTGGTGTGGCATGTCATTTATTTGGCAGTTAGAAAAGCTGTTGCTTGAAGTCAATGTTTAGGTTCTTGGTTTTCGGAGGACCGGAAGTTTTTTCGAATACACTCGACTCTCAATAACTCAAACTCCAGGAAGCCACAGACTTTAATTTGAAATATCAGAAGTTTGAATTATCAGAAAGTTATGTAAATATGATATGAGGCAAAGTATGAAATTGCTATTCGCAACTCCAACGCCCTATAGGTGGCGGGGCGGTAGTTCCAAGATGGCGGAAGAGACGGGGATCGATTCTCCAGGATATCCCGTGCGCCTGCTCGCTGACGCTGTTCAGCGCGCTAAAAATTATTTATTTGTCTACAAATGCAAAACGGTTCGGGAGGGATCATATAACAGGTGACGAAGACGCTGATGCACGTTAGGAAAACGAGCATGCTGTTATTTAAAAGTTGCAGAAACCTCAAAGTGCGAAGCTTTGTGGTGAGTGAGCGCGTTTTAGGCACCGGCCACGTTACTGTTTGTGGCAGAATATTTTTGAGGGTGATGAAGATATGTTTGCGCTTTGCGTGGCCATTAGTGCTCTAAAAAGAGAGCCGCGAACGGTGACCGTCAAGCTTCGGAAGAGCAGCAATACAGTATTGGTGTCTTCGCGTCACAGCCTCTCAAATCGCTGCTCACCGTCTCGGTTTTAGTGTATTACAAAACGTTAACAAACTGCTCTATGGTTATTGATAAAACGTTTATTACCGCAGGCTACCGTGCGGTGTAGCATTACAACCGCAAGCTCGCGCTGCGCCTTTGAAGCACAATTTTCAGTGCGCGAAGCCTTGCCGTGCTCATCACTCTAAAACAAATGTTGTAGTCCTTATACCCCTTGTCACATATACGACACTCCAAAACTTCAGTTCGCCGTGCAGCCCACTGACGTCAAACTGACGGCCCCAACTTTTACGAGAGGCTTGATGACGGCGCAATATAAGATATTAAACAGCTAAAGTACACATCAAAAAGTACCGAAAAACAAAACAAAAAACACCGAGGTTTTGCAGTAGGGCCAAGAAACCCCCGATTACTTTCTTTTTTTTAGTCATTTACACTTATTTAAGCTATTTTAATAAGTTGCACAACTCGGCTATCAAGCCGCTCGTGAAAGTTGGTAGCGCCAGTTAAACGTCTGTGCCCTGTACATCCAACTGAAGTTTAGGGGTGTCGTACGCTATGCAAAAACTGCCTATTAACATAATCGACGTGTTTAGGGATTTTATTTATTGCTCTATCAAAAAATTTTTTTTAATATACCGCACATTTCTTGTACCGTGTTATTTGCAACATTGCGGTCCCTCTGATCAAAACTGCGCGTTCTAAGCTCTCGTCACAAACGGCTGGCTATCACAGACGCACTTAAAATGCTTTGAGCATTTTTTTATTTGCTTTGTAATTACCTGAAAGCAAGTACGGGTATTCTGTCTTTTTAAAGTGCTTGGAATAAATGGTCGTGTTCCTTGTAACGGCCTTAAAACGCGAACCCATTCCCGATTTGTATTGCTCGACATACCGTTGCGCGACGAGTTTTCTCCTACTTATGGCAAAGAATAAACTTTCCGTAGACCGTACTATAAAGTTCTTCATTAATAGCGCGGGAGCGTTTTCCGCCACGTTGAGCACAGATTGAGCTAGCGGCCATGCACAAGACCAGAAATCCGCAGCGTATGCGATACACGAAAAGTCCCTAATGAAATGAGACCTCCCGGTCCTTTGTGCAAGGCTGTTGCAAGGCGGAGCACAAGAACTCCTTTTTTGACGCGCTCTCTTTTTTTGTTAATACGGCTTCACGCATCAAGGCCGACAGTCCCTGCCACCGTTTCCGCGCCGCCGTCGCCGCTGCCGTCCCCGCTCCTCTGCTTCTCCGTTCGTCCGCGGGAGGGCGAGCGGCGCGCTGGAGTTGCGAATAGGAATAACTACATATACCAAGCAGATTTTTACACTATCCTCTGCAAAGGCCTATTTAAAAACATGGCACACATAAAACATTGGTGAAGTTTAAAGCAAATAATAATACTGGCCGAATATTTTCTAATTGAATATAGAATAGTTCCTCAAAGCCTTTTACTACCGTTGTACCGTGCTTAAACAAAAATTCAGCTGAACTTGTGAAGGTTGTTCCCAACCTTCCACTTGTCCACTTCTAAGCTCAGTTAGTTTTAAAATACCTATATCTATGAACTGTGGCCTCTGAAAGTCGAATGCCTTTGTTGGGCTGGCATGTAAATGACAGATTTCACATAAAATTAAACCTAAAGAGACGCCCAGCTATCCTAATCAAGGGAATTCATAAACCTGCTTGCTATATGCAAATATTCTTTCTTTCATCTGAAATTTAATCCCCTTAGAAAAATAAAAGAAGCACGAATAATAATAGCAGTTTGTCAGGACAGTGCTGCTTGCATAATCGGGGTGGGTTAGTCCCATCGAGTATGCTTCTCACCAAGCACCCGTGCTTTGCGGAAAAGCAATGACCACGAGCTTTGCGTGTATTGCTTTCCCGCAGTACACCGGTGCTCGATAAGAAGCGCACTCAACGGGGCTAACCCGCCGCGATGGACAAATAGTGCGAATTGAGCGAAAACATTGTTTGAATTAAGCAGCTTATAAATGCATTAAAAACATTGTGGGGCAACCAAATTTTAAAATTCGTTTGAAATAACCGGCAGCACGAAATATCAGGGTTTGAATTATTGCAAGTCCACTGGTACTTATTTTAATTCAGAGATAACATTATTTAATGGCACCAGCCAATGCGAGTTGTAGTGGTTGTATACTTCAAATACTTTTTTTCAGGTGCCGTAGTTTTACAGTTTTAGAGGATTTTAAACAATCACATGAGGGTGGTAAAACAGCACTCTACTTTGCTGTAACTCGCCTCTGGCAAGCACATTCCTGTGTTACAAGCAGATTATACTTTTTCATGCAGCCATATGTGCGGCAATTCTTCTGTTTTCTGCTTTTCTAGTTTGGTAGAAACATTGTTCCGAAATGGTGACATGAAAAGAAGCTATTAATCTAAATTAAATTTTGTTTGTCTTGATCCTATAAGTGAATTGCTCTCATAATGTTTTGCAGGCATTGCGCTGAGGCTTGGGCCATGTGGAACTGGAGGTAGCCAAGTCATCAAAGAAGATAGGACTTCGGCTCATTCAGAAACCATGGCGAACTACGGCGCAAGAGGCCCAGGGCACCGGGACAGCTGGCTGAATAAACAGCTAAGCCTTTCAAACATTGAAGTGTGCGCTATCCCAAGGAGAGTACTTTGAAGGGGGTTAGAGTTTTAGACCTCACGGCAAATAAATGTATTTTTTCCTGTCAAAGGTTGGATACTTCTTCAACAGCCCTGATTCAAAAATACGAAAGAGTTATACAAAGAGGACGGACAGGACAAACATCTTTCGAATTTCAACACGTTGGTGTCTTCTTTTGCTGGTATAAATTGACTAACCTGGGGACATGCACTTTTAATCTGACAGTGAATCGAACTGATGACCCTTTCTTACAGTGTCCATTGAGTTGATGATCAGTTAACCGACAGCCTGGCCACCAACACCTTTGAAATTTTTAGACTACGCAATATATATATATCCTTCGGAGACTAGGTACATTCTTGTGAAATCGGTTAACTGTTTCTCTGGTGTTTGTTTGCCTAGTAGATAACATCACTGTAAATGACACCAATCTCTTTGGCACGGGGTGACAAGAAACATTGCGCATCATTTGTGCCAGACTTCGGAGGTGGTTGTTGGAAACCTATTGCAACTGCAATTTAGCCTAGAGTTTGATTATCATTATGCAATTGCAACTAGGTAGTTTTTGTCTATTTTTTTTCTTTTTGCACTACGAAGCAGCAGGTGCTGTAACATGAAGGTTCCATATGAATGGCAGCGTCATATGAAGGTCAGATCACAAAGACCTCAATCTGGATGCCTCCTGATCCACCCCAGTGCCTTGAGTACATTACATTGATGCTTAGAGCTTGAATATTGTTGCCTGCAACATGATGACCCTACAAACATCTGTCCTCGTGCCTTTAGATTGGGGAGAAAACTGCTGTCTGCTATACCTTTCGTGGCCATAAAAATGCCGCAGCTAGCATCATTTGCCCCATGGCCGAGGTGAAAACGACCCTGGGCTATACCTTTGTGGCCAGGCGAATGTCGCAGCATTATTTGCTCCATGGCCAAGGTGAAAACGACCCTCGGTTATACATTTGTGGCCAAGCTAATGCCGCGTTGGTATTTGCTCCATGGCCAGGCTGAAAACAACCCTCGGATATACCTTTGTGGCCTAGCAGATGCCGGCCCTCGTTCTTTGCTCAATGGCCGAGATGAAAACAAGGCCTCGGTGGCCTAGCAAATGCCGGCCCTCGGTCTTTGCTTGATGGCCGAGATGAAATCAAGGCCTCGGTGGCCTAGCAAATGCCGGCCCTTGTTTTTTGCCCAATGGCCAAGGTGAAAACGACCCTCGGTTATACATTTGTGGCCAGGCTAATGCCACGTCGGTATTTGCTCCATGGCCAGGCTGAAAACAACCCTCGGATATACCTTTGTGGCCTAGCAGATGCCGGCCCTCGTTCTTTGCTCAATGGCCGAGATGAAAACAAGGCCTCGGTGGCCTAGCAAATGCCGGCCCTCGGTCTTTGCTTGATGGCCGAGATGAAATCAAGGCCTCGGTGGCCTAGCAAATGCCGGCCCTTGTTTTTTGCCCAATGGCCAAGGTGAAAACGACCCTCGGTTATACATTTGTGGCCAGGCTAATGCCACGTCGGTATTTGCTCCATGGCCAGGCTGAAAACAACCCTCGGATATACCTTTGTGGCCTAGCAGATGCCGGCCCTCGTTCTTTGCTCAATGGCCGAGATGAAAACAAGGCCTCGGTGGCCTAGCAAATGCCGGCCCTCGGTCTTTGCTTGATGGCCGAGATGAAATCAAGGCCTCGGTGGCCTAGCAAATGCCGGCCCTTGTTTTTTGCCCAATGGCCAAGGTGAAAACGACCCTCGGTTATACATTTGTGGCCAGGCTAATGCCACGTCGGTATTTGCTCCATGGCCAGGCTGAAAACAACCCTCGGATATACCTTTGTGGCCTAGCAGATGCCGGCCCTCGTCTTTGCTCAATGGCCGAGATGAAAACAAGGCCTCGGTGGCCTAGCAAATGCCGGCCCTCGGTCTTTGCTTGATGGCCGAGATGAAATCAAGGCCTCGGTGGCCTATCAAATGCCGGCCCTTGTTTTTTGCCCAATGGCCAAGGTGAAAACGACCCTCGGTTATACATTTGTGGCCAGGCTAATGCCACGTCGGTATTTGCTCCATGGCCAGGCTGAAAACAACCCTCGGATATACCTTTGTGGCCTAGCAGATGCCGGCCCTCGTTCTTTGCTCAATGGCCGAGATGAAAACAAGGCCTCGGTGGCCTAGCAAATGCCGGCCCTCGGTCTTTGCTTGATGGCCGAGATGAAATCAAGGCCTCGGTGGCAAGGACGTTTAAATAGGGCAGGACCCGGCATGACGTCATACCCAGCGACGCCGGAAGAACAACCCAATCCCAGACTGCCCTGCGCACCGACGCTCTCTCATCCAAACTAAATTCAACCATGCTCCCATCGTCTGCTCTCCGCTCGGTCGTTAGGTTAGGCTACGTCTGCTCCGTGCCTGCGGTCTGCTTCGTCTGCTCGCTGTCGCGGCTGGCTTTCGATTCGATCGGCGAACCAAAAGATGTTTCGATGCAAACCCGAATACTCATCACGGCGGAGTGAAACCAACATCTTCTCGAAGCAAAATTTGTACGGCTTTCTCAACCCGCGATGCCCTTCTCAGCGTTCGTGCCTACGATGACTGACTCGCGATCGCTTTCCAAAGCCGCGCTACGACGACTCGTTCGAGACGACGCTCCAGGCGCGGTCGCGCGGTGTCGAGAGCGTCCGCTACACGCCGACTTCCTAGTCCTACTGGTCAGGCAAGTGTTGGGCTCGAAATCTCGCCTGTTCGACACCGATTCAGTCGGTGCGTCGTCTAGAGCGTCTCAACTCTAGTCACTTACTTTCTGCTGGGCAACCAGGCGTTCGTTTATAATAATCTCATCCAATTCCGACCATACCGGGTTAAAAGTCTCCCGTTTAGCGCTGTTTCAAATAACAGTGGGTGCCGCCTTTACTTTCGGTGCACACAATCGCGTTGCAACGGAAATGTCATCGCAACGCGGTTGTTTGCACCGAAATTAATGGCGGCGCCCACTCACTAGGCTTCCGATTGGTCAAGAAATGCTCGTTGCGGCTCGTGGCCACGCCTACTTCCGTTACACTTCGCTCCATGCATTGGGGATAGGGACGCCACCTCCTGCCCATTATAACCTCCTTGCCTCGGTGGCCTATCAAATGCCGGCCCTTGTTTTTTGCCCAATGGCCAAGGTGAAAACGACCCTCGGTTATACATTTGTGGCCAGGCTAATGCCACGTCGGTATTTGCTCCATGGCCAGGCTGAAAACAACCCTCTGATATACCTTTGCGGCCTAGCAGATGCCGGCCCTCGTTCTTTGCTCAATGGCCGAGATGAAAACAAGGCCTCGGTGGCCTAGCAAATGCCGGCCCTCGGTCCTTGCTTGATGGCCGAGATGAAATCAAGGCCTCGGTGGCCTAGCAAATGCCGGCCCTTGTTTTTTGCCCAATGGCCAAGGTGAAAATAAGACCTCGGTGGCCTGGCAAATGCCGGCCCTTGTTTTTTGCCCAATGGCCAATGTGAAAACAAGACCTCGGTGGCCTGGCAAATGCCGGCCCTCGTTTTTTTGCCCTATGGCCAAGGTGAAAACAAGGCCTTGGCAACTGGGCAAATGCCGGGTGGGGCCCTTCCTTGGTGGCCAACATGTAAAAAAAATACCTTGGGTGGCCAGGGGTTTGCCAAGCACTGCCCTTTCCCAATGGCCGAGCTTAATTCGAGGCCTCGGTGGCCTGGCTTTTGCCGACCATGGTTTTTGGTTGTCCACCGAGGATTTGCCGGTGGCCGACCAAATTGATCGTTGGACTAGCAATGGCCGAGGCATGGCCGATGATTTTTCCAAATTCTGTGCTACTTGGGTTGTGCTACCCTTTTTCCGTTGCAGCTATGCTTCTGCCGCTTCCATGCCAGGAAAGTAGCGGGTAGCGCGCTGAAGTGCGGCAATCCAGAGCAAAACCGGTGCGAAACACGGAGAACCGGAAGAGCTGAGAACCATGGGAAAACCGGAAAAACCACGTGTGCACCTCGGATGGATAGCGGTCATACCCTTTGGAACGGACGCGCTATGGTTAATTCGTCCAAATTAACCATAGCGCGCCGCGTTACCTCTGAATTAATGAGCGTTTGCTGGCATTGACTAATACATACGTTTGACGGGACCGGATCGGCAGTTCAAATTATCCGAATTAGCGGGGGTTGAATTAACGAGGTTTTACTGTATTTTTAAAAAAGAAATCGAAAGACCCACCCCTACAGGCATGTTTGATTTCAAATAAAACCACCCTAGAGCATCCATCGTGCATGTGTGGTGTCGCGGGAAGAATTGCTGGGCAGTAGGGGTGCACAGGCAGGGCAGTGCGGCTGTCTGCTCTCACGGACACAAAGATGGCGCTGTTTCCAGAATGCACTGCTCTCAAGCCGCGCATGCATACTCCCCAATAAAGCTAGCGCATCTGGCAGACTGAACGAAGATTCAGCCAAATTTTTGAAGTGCTTTAAGATATTGCAGAAATGTGCCTAATCTTTATGCAGCTGGTGGTGTTTTTATAAGTATGGATCATTGATTTCATAACTTGGCTCACATTTTCAGGCCAGCCCCCCCCCCCCCCCTTGAGTGATGTGCTCATAATTCAGGAGGGTTTGAGCCCCACACTGGACCCGAGAAAGTACATGTTCCCAGCTACCCAAAAGCACATCGTGCACAACCTGTCAAAAGTAAAAACAAGGAAAGATCTCAGACCGGACCTTCGCTTCCGCATTGTGGAGTGGTTATGTTTTGACCTTTATAGATACACACTGTGAGTATGCCTCTGCCTCTGTAGTTTGACACATAGTATTGTGCATAATATGTAAAGTTTGGCATTCCATGCTCTCTTTGCCCCCTTGTTCTTTTTCCTTTAAACATTCTGTAAGGATGCCCTAAAAGAAATGCAAGCTTTTTGTCGATAGGTAATGAACTTGTGCTAATCTTGACTTTCATAAGCACTCTATCGCGAAAAACGTGCACGCTTTGTTTTGCCGTTGACTTTTGGTAATTCATGGTTGCCTTACTAAACTTCTTTGTTAAGCATTTTGCTTCTGGCAATGATATGTACTCCGATATGAAATGCTGTGATTTAATTTGAAGGCTACACACCTGGACGTGCCTAAGATGGAGGCTTTACTGCACGTTCCAGGGTCAAGAAGCTCCAGTAGCACGAAAACCTTGTGGCAGTTACTTTGCTCGTGACTCAGAGCCGTGGTTACATCGAACATAATGCTATGCGACTAACTACTCTTTTAATTGTGCTTCGCCACAGTGCACCCCTGTGCCATAGCACTGCTCATTCTTTCCCCAACCGGAGGGAGTAGAACTCGCACAGTGTGCAGCAGCACATCAATCCATTCTCTCTCTGTCCGCCGAGCAGGCTTTACCTTAGGGAGCAGCCTTGGCGTTCATTGAGTTGTGCTTCTTGGTCATTGCAATATCTTGTCAGAAGTTCTTACTCTTGAGTCTCGCAAAATATTGGAAGGGTTACAAGCACTGTTGACACACCTACAAACCTGAATTTACCAATACTTTGATATGCCTTATTCATATTAAATTTTCGGGCAGGTTCAAAATATGCCTGCAATACTATAACACTAAAAATAGTCTGACTAGACAAGAACTATGAGAAACATTGCGTGGTGCCCTCAAAATATACCTGAGACACAAAACAAGATAACAAAATCTGACTAGACAATAAAAACATTCAGTGTGTGGCGCAACATAAAACCCTAAAGATAACACATTGTTTCACCTTTCGTCCGAGCGCAGCGGAGGCTACAGTCACCCCAGCCAATTCAGCGCCGGGAGGGTGTCACGTTACATTCTGGTTGGGCGGAGCTCAAGGAAACGTGACGCTCTCTCAACGGTGGATTGGCTGCGATGAACAACAAAAACATTCATGGTGCGGTGCAACGCCTGTTGGTCAAACATGCCCGAGGCACCACACTGTAAAGATTTAAAAAGTCTGACTAGACAATAACAAACTTGGAAGTGTGTAGCACAACATCAAAGCGTAAAGGTAAAAAAATCCTTTAAAAGCGAATAAAAGAAGAAAAAAAAAACATTTACAGTTTGGAGCAGTCAAAATTCGAGAGGAAGTTTTTCATGGTGTTGTTCATTTGCCGCACAAGAACAGCGTGGTCCTCTTGCAGGTTGGCAGCCTCGGTGTTCGAATGCTGGTGGACATAGTAGCTGAAGGCATCTGAAAGAAAATCGGATCAGTAGTTACTAGCTAGAAGTATATATATTGCTCACTGCTTAGCATTACATGAAATTTAGGATTGTATTCTGGTAATTTTAAAAATTATATCTATTAGAAGTGTGCATAGATTAAACCTTTTAACATGTTTGATCACCACCCTTTAAATATTATTTATTCAATTAGTTAGTTGCCTTGATTTTTAGAGATAATAGTATAAAAAAAGCAAAAGAAAAGGGCCAAGTATTGGTCATGCTGACAAAGCTGAAGTCCACAATGTCTGCGCGCTAAGATCGCATTGGGGCTAGATTTTACATGTAAGCCAGTTTAATATTACAGTGCCAAGCACTTACAATGATACCACATACAACAATGTACCGCTTACAACGATCAGTTTCTAGAGTTTCTAGACTGGAAATGGTCAGTTTGTAGTCCAGATACGATAATCGGTTATGACGATTGAAATTTGGGGTTTTCTCAATATCGTCTAAGTGGGTTGCACTTTATTATGTAAGCGAGCTTACGACACGAAAGATCCTGGCAAAGAAGGGGGAGGAGGAGTGTTCTGGACGACGACACGAAAGATTCTGGGAAGGGAGAGAGAGAGAGAGAGACTCTGCATCACAGTCGAAGGTTTAACGGTCCAGCATTGCAAGGAAACGTTGCAAGCAACTATTGCAGATTTTTCGCATGACCTAGCCCTATGACACATTCTGTGTAAATACGCATTTGGCCTTTGCTTATAGTGTTTTCGGATAAATCTTATAAAATACAAAAAAACATGTGCCAGTAACGACTTAGCGGAATCTAATTGATCTGAAAAACCCTTAATATTGGGACTGCCAGTTGCACAAAGCCGGCTGGTTTTTATATTTTCCTGGAATCCTTGGGCAAGTTTTGTTTTTCTCTTCTATTCCGATTCAATCTTTTGTTTGTAAACGTCACAAAAAGGTGTCTTCCGCCCCTTATTAGAAAAACGAGGTAGCCTCGCCATCATACAAGTTCCTGATGTTGGCAGCAGATTAAAAACAACAACAAAACGACAACACTGACGGCGAAAGCTGAACGCACTGCACTTCTCGTAAGAGCGAGCAGTTCAAGTGCCGTCAGACTGCACTTGAACGCTCCGCAAAGCGTCGAGCAGTACCTATGATGATCATTTCAAGGCATTTCCTCAGCAGACGCACTAAGTACCCAAGCCCCAGCAGCGGCACGAAAGCAACGATGCCATCAATGTTGCCATCGTGCTAGAGACTATGGATTTAGTTGTGCCGCAAGTTCTGAAACTGAACTTTGAAACCAGATACCTACAAAACTGTACACCCCCCCCCCCCTAAAAAAAAAGAGACTGCAGGACAAAACGTGGTGATGCACTGACCATTTCACTCTGCCACAACGCCTTTTATTCGAGAAAGCCGAGCGGCGATTGGCAACTATCTTTATCTAACTTTTGTTGTTGCCGGACTAAACACTTTTGATGTTTGTTATTACAGAAAAAGAGTTTGCCTATTTCGATCTCCTTCAGCCATGGGCAAAGCACGAGTGGCAGGGATCGGTGATACAGCGTCACGCGACATACTATCCGTGGATCAAAATTGCAGTTCAGCCTTAAGTAGCAGTTCATTCTTTAAAAGAATCAGTTACGAGGACAATGTAAAAGAAAAAAAAAGTAAACCACTCACTTATATTCCTTTGCCTGACTTCATACCCAAGCAGCACATTATGACCGGCTCAAGCTTGAGCCAGACTGGGCAGCCGGGGAAGTTTGACTGGGCCTAGATTGTTTTGCCCCATGGCGCTAGGCAGCCCCAGTGTGGCTAGCCGGCCCGGCAGTTCAGTGGGGGTTCCTTGTACAGCCAAGCTTGGCTATACGGTCTAAAACCAGCCTGGGCCAGGCTGGCAGTTTAGTGGTCTGCCGAGCTTGGCAAAACAGTCTAAACGCATCCTGGGCCATGCTGGCAGTTCAGTGGTCAGTCAAGCTTGGCAAAACGGTGTAAATCCAGTGTGGGCCAGGATGGGAGTTTTCTGGTCATTCAATCTTGGCTATACGGGGAATTTACAGGCTTCTCCCAAGGAAGAAGCCTCTGTTGCCATTCAAAGGATGTTTTTGTGGCATATAGCCGAACATCTCCAATTTTTGGTGCTGTGCGCAGAAAAAAACTGATCGCTACTTTGTTCCGGATTTAGTGCCTCAAGATTAATAAAGCTGCTCAGTAATTTTCTCAGAATACTTGAACAATAGAATGAAAGTTGAAAACATGTGCGAGCTGCTGTATTCATTGTGTGGTCGGCATGCAAATGAAGCTGCAAAATCAAATCAAGTTTGATACAGTGGTTTCTTATTTCATGTTCAGTACATGGTGCTGGCTTATGCCAGAGGCCCACTACAGCAACAAACAGAAACAAACGACAGCGATAAGGCTCAAACCTGAGTCTTTCGCGATTTGACAGGCTTCGTAGAATAAAGGAGGCTATTCTTAAACACAAGCATCATGCACGCGAGGTTTCTTTGGCAGGCTTACAATCACTCATGCTTATTTCACGAGCACCGAACGAATAAACGCCTGCAAAGGGTACCATCACGGGCATGCTGCATGGGTTGGAGGCTTGTCAATGTCGTTTGTTTCTGTTTGTCGCTCTAGTGGGACTCGGGCATAATCCTTGAGTCCCACTAGAGCGACAAAAGCTGGTTGCTGGTCGAGTATCTGCTGCCTGGTAACTGGGCTTCGCAGCAAGCAGGTGGCTCTACCGATCCGAGTACTAATGACAGCAGCTGTCGATGGTTCGCCCCATGGCCACTTCATGGCTGTGACGTAGAGCTGGATAGCAGCACCTGGAGAAGGAACAGAATAAACAGTGATGCATGTTTAGTAAATATGTTTTACATGAACTACAAATCATGCTCCTAATTAAATTATAACAAAGCAGAAAGGCTACCCAAAAGGTCTTGGTGGTAGGTTCAGTCTCCTTCAATATAAACGACCTACTGAAAGCGCGTGGCCAAGAACGGCGGTGGTCGGGGGCACTATGTGCGCTCCACGAGATTCTGCTCTGCCTCGAGGAAAAGACGCTCACTCGGGGCTCAACCGTCCTGAACTTGCTAACAGTTTTTTTTTAGGTTTAGCATAAGAGTGTGCTTTATCGGCTTAGCGCCCAGAGATATGGTCATAGAGGCTTGAAGTAAGCATGCTAATCACTTTTTGTTATTAGTTGTTTCACATGTAAAACTTTAAAACAGGCACACATATTATTGTTACACCCAAGTCTCATATTTGAAAAATAAAATGTCTTGAAGAGTGGATTCAATAATTAGAAGGATTGCATGGACCATGAACCATGCACTTTAAAAGTGAAAATAATTGTCTTGACTCGGGCCAGTTTCTCTCAGACAGCCATTTCAGAGTCAGTGGCGGTGACATGATGCAAATGAACTGCTCTCCACATGAACCCGAAAACTGATAAGCGTGCATTGCGCTTTAGCTGAGCACTGAGTGAGTTCCCCCTTTGGTAGATTCGGATCTCCCAGAGCACGCACAGCGCCCCCACCAGCCACTGCCTCGGCCAGGCACTCCCAGTGGGTCTTTCATACTGCAGAATACATAACGCAGGAACTACAGAACTCGACAGTGACAAGCATGATTTCCCTCCATTTCTAGAATACTACTTACTGTCAGTAAATGCAAAATAAAAGCCAGTTTGAGCACCTCAATCTGAACACCACATATAACATGCAGTACAGCGGAAGGTTGCTCACATCGTTTGAAAGCAGACTTTGAATTGCTGCAAGGAAAATTTTTTTGTTTCTCTTAATAGTAAAACTAAGCCATGAGCTCAACTTCACTATAAAGACAATGTTTTCTATCTGCTTTTCTTTAAATGCATAGAAGTACTTTTTGATATTTATGTTACCTACCTGTAAGGTTGCAATATAAAGTGCTGTCAACTTCCACTGACAGCCCTGAAGCTGTCAGTGGAAGTTGACCCACAAAACCAAATTCCCTAGTAATTAAAACGACACTAAAAATCAGATCAAAAAAACATTCAGTCTGATTTGATTATATTGAATCAATAAATACGATGAATGCAAGCCATATTCTTGTGAAAATGTATTATAAACTTTCAATGTAAAATGGGATCAGATTTATAATGCAGGAGTCCTACTAGAGCGACCAACAGAAGCAACTGACCCTGACATGATTTAAATATATTCAGCATGCACATGAAGATACTTTTGGCAGGCTTGCCATTTTTTGGGGCTCATGAAGTAAGCACAAGTGATTGCAAGCCTGCCAAAAGATATCTTTGCATGCATGCTGCATGGTCTTGGGGCTTAAGATGGCAAGTTGGGCTAGTTGGTTATTTACCACTGAATATTATGCCAAAAATACAGACAAAACGAAGAAAAACCTGGACAGGACACGGCATAATTTTCAACTGAATGGTTTAGTTAGAAAAATATATATACAAATAAAAACTGACACCTGCTAGCAGAACACTGTAAGGTCAAAATGCACTCTCTCAGAAACCAGCACCACTTGTCCTACATAGAGTGAAATTCTGTCAGACAATAACACTAAGGGTGCACTCAGACAAGAGTTGTTACCCTGGTATTTTATCCAGAAGGTCGCCTAGCAGTTCACTATGACCATTGTGAGAGCAAGTCCAACTTAGACAAAGACTAGTCTCATGGGCTGCTACAAGACAAAAACAAAGAGCACAATTCACAATGCCTTCTTGATAAACTCCTAGAATAACAACTCATGTGAGTGCACCCTCATTACTATTATCTCACAAAGAATTTAACGGTCTGCAGAGCCAATGACGCTTGTCTCTGGGGGAGTGTGTTCAATGTCACATCAGCCCACACTTCACATTGCGCGATTTTGCTTGCAAATTTACACCTGTGACGTCAGGCACTGCAGCTTCCCCTATGCTTTTATTTCGCTGCACGAGTGACGTCGCAACAGCAAAATCGCAAGTAAAATCACATAATGCGAATCAGGTTTACAGTGTTCTGACAGCATGTGTGACTTCCTTTCAGCAGATCTTCCTTCATTTCGTCCGTGTTTTTTGGCGTATTATCCAGTCTTGAGGCACATCGGTGTCAGGTGTTTCTCTTTGTCACTCTAGTAGGACTCGGGCAGGGTGGGTAAACAGTCATGTCTCAATAATGTGGATACACTGCTATCTAGAAACTATTTTCGGGAACCAACCAGGTAAATACCTGCATTTTGTTCTGTTGTTATGCACAGCTCACATTATGGACGCTTTTGGGTAGGAACGGAGGTGTCCGTTTTCATGAGACATCACTATAAATTCCCTAGTGTTGAAATTAATAAGTGCATGCTCTGAAGCCACGTAGCAGGCTTCTCCACCAAACACCAACGCGTAGTGGTGGCATGGCAGATGTTTGTGGCTGCAGAACACACCACAGGCAAATGATATCCAATGTGAACAATCATCGATATTTGACATTAGAATCAACCATCAAATAGGCCTACATGTTGTCACAGAATTCAACGAGTTTTGTTCTTCTTAGTTGGTTTCCGTTTTGAGTAAGATGCGTGAGCCCCGAAAACACGAGCTCGGAAGGGAAGAAAAAGAAAAAAAGAAAGAAGGTGGAAGCTGCGCGAAGCTAGGCGTCGGCGTTATGGCTGGTGGAATAACGAGCAAGGCCTCAGTGGTGTCGGTAGTCGAACCCCGAAGAAGGCTTCGTTAAGATGGTTGGTGGGCCCTGAGCAAGCTTCGACGATATGCGTGTGCTTGTGAGTGAGCGCTGTTCGGCAGTATAAGCACCCAAGCCACCACGACTTCTCGGCTCCGACTGGCGGCGTAAGGAACCGGACCACCACCGACATCTTGGGACCATGATTGGACTTTCCTCCTCCGAACTGTATGGAGTCTTTGATTTGGCTTCTGTTCCCTTTGTTACGCTTTCGAAGCTTTTGTGACTTTCTTGCCACGGTTACGAAGAGCGGAACGCTTGCAAGGTATGTTCTTTTCCTTTATTACTTTTTTTTACGACTGTGTATGCGTCCTGTGCACCTTTTCTTTACTTTTGAATTTCATTACTAATAAATAGTGTTCCGTAACTCCAGGCACGACTCACTCTCAATTCCTACAGCCTCTAAGGAAGTCGATCGCCTAGGTATGGCCCTAGCACCTGGACAGCGGTACAATTCAAATTACAAGTTTGTTTGTTTATGGCATCTTTTCCAACCGAACCTTTGACAAACTGGTATCCACGACAGGACTCGAATTTGTCACAAGTTTGTCACAGGTTAGGTTGGAAAAGATCCCATAAAGAAACAAACTTGTAATTTGAATAGACCCTTCGCGAAAAACCCAAAAGTCCACGCGCGCTGCACGACCAATAATGGGAGTCCTCGGTACGCCCCTCCTCCCGCTACCACGTGACGACGTGGCATACGCGAGCAGGCGCAGGTTACCACGGCAACGACTTTTGGAGCGGCCGAGTCAGGCGAGCGACGAGACGACGGCTGCCCCTTCCTCGTCCCTCTCCTTTGTACCGGCTCTGTCATCTGCTGCACCAACGCTTTGTCAAACCTGGTCGAAACCTGCCACGATTCCGGTGCAAATTAAACGGATTCCGTGACACTTCAATACGTGAAGGTAAGTTACGACAAATAATGTTTAAATAAGTTCACCTGTCGCGGTGCCTTTACGCTGCCACAGATACGGTACGCCGCCAACGACGTACGACTTGGCGGATGGGCGGGATGGCGGATGTCTGCAACGGCTGCTGGCGGTAGCTGCCGGGACGCGTGCGCAGTCGCGGAGGCGCAACGGGGAAGCACGTGATCTTTACCGAGGGTTCCCAAAATTCCCTGCCGTCGTGGCGCTGTATGTTTTGCAAAGGGTCTATTGGACCGCTGTCCAGGTGCTGGGGCCACACCCAGGCGATGGACTTCCTGAGAGGCGGTAGGAATTGAGTGAGTCATGCCTGGCGTTACGGAACACTATTTAATAGTAATGAAATTCAAAAGTAAAGAAAAGGTGCACAAGACGCACACACAGTCGTAAAAAAATAAATAAAGGAAAAGAACATATCTTGCAAGCGTTCCACTCTTCGTAACCACGGCAAGAAAGACACAAAAGTTTCGAAAGCATAACAACAGGAACAGAAGCCAAATCAAAGATGCAATAAAGTTTGAAGGAGAGTCCAATCATGATCCCAAGATGTCGGTGGTGGCTTGGGTGCTTACAGTGCCAAACAGCGCTCACTCACAAGCAAAAGCACATTGTCGAAGACTTGCTTGGGGCCCACCAACAATCTTGAAGAAGCCTTGCTCGAGATTCGACCACCCAAACCCCCGAAGCCTTGCTCGCCGTTCCACCAGCCATTGCGCCGATGCCTTGCTTCGCGTTCCACCACAACCACACCGCGCGCGGGTTCCACCTACTTTCTTTTTGTTCCCTTCCTCCGAGCTTGTGCTTTCGGCGCTCGCGTATTTTACTCAAAACTGAAACCAGCAAAAAAAAGAACAAAAACCGTTGAATTCTGTGACAGTTGTCATGGCTGTGAATGTCTAGAGGGCAAAGTTGACATTTGCAACTAAACTTGAAATAAAAAGGCATGTGGAGAAGGAGACTAGAAGTCTTGTGTCACTGGAGCCCACAAGACCTTTCAAAGCATTTTGGGTAAGCTACTCAAGAAACGGTGTGACATAAAAGCACGGCAGAACATGTTCCGATGTACGGCATATTAAGACATTGAGAAACCACTACAGAGAGGGTTTAGAGATGTCGGGGCAAGCAACATTCCTATATTAGGACCGATCTTCTAAAGGAATGTGAAAAACTCCTTTTACTCATGAAGTGAAGGATCTTTTAAAAGAATGTAAAAGATTCCTTCTAACTTGATGTGAAAAACTTCACTGCAAGTGGATAGCTACATTACCTTAAGGGCCACCATGGCATAGGAAAACAGACCATCTAAGGGATGGATAGATGTATGCAAACGGCTGCGCATTTTGTAACGGGCTGTAGTGCCAGTGTATGTGATGGGACTATTGTGGTGGCAGTGCCAGCGTCGAAAGAGGAAGTCAATGGCTCAACGATAAAGTGAAGCCAAGTATGAAGCCAGAAACAGTTAAATGACTTGCCTAGAAAATTTGCCTGCAATGGCAAAAGCATCCCTGGCAAGCGATTCACAGTTCTCATGGCAGCTAACAGAACAAGGCCCAGATTACAGTACCTTTGAAAACCAACACTGATGGCACCACAAAAATGTATCCTTAGTGATGGGAAAGTTTAGAATGCCAAACAGTATGAATAACTCTTACAGTAAAACATCATATACATATGAAACATGAAATCATGGGTGACTCGGGATCTCTTTGGCTGGGTCTTTGGTGGCTCATGGACTGGGAAGCCGAGTTTGGCATAAGCGTCCCAGCGTGTGCCTACTTGATGACATGTGCCGCTTAACACTATCCAGTTCAATTCTAGCAGCCAAACACGTCATGCAAGATACAGTTGTTAGACCAAGGCATAATTCAAAGGTAGTGTAGATTGTGCTTACCATTTATAAATGTCCAGGCACGTCTGTGATTTAGCCCATCCACAGGCTTTCGGAGACGGTCACAAGAGCCAGCAGCTTGCTTGGGCAGCTCACTGTCAGCCACTCTGCCCCTCTGTACACAGTGCCACCTTCATGAGCTCCCACTGAAGAACAAAAGAAACAGAATCGGAAATTATAACTGCAATAAGAACATCTCAGCAGCAGACGCTACGGTATGGTGTCTGGAATGTGCCTCCAACTGGTGTGTTTAGCGTTCTATACCACCCATGTACCAAAAGTGGTCTCTAAGCGACAAAACTAAATGACACCACAGGAGCCGGCATGTCATGCTGTCGGATGTTGCAATCCTGGCGGTTGGTCGTACAACTTCTGGCAAAAAATATAGGAGATAACGCAACCGTCATTGTCCTCGCAACATTCAAAATCCTAGCTGACAAAGCTTCTATGGACTGTCAAGCTGAGGGATACTCCCAGCGGAAACTACCTCAACTGCCATGATGTTCACAACACGGAAAAGATTCCCTAGAATGTCCATTCAGGAGCAACTGGGGTAACTATAGAGACAAGCTCTCGCACTATGAAGCCATTCCACAAATCTGCCATAAGCAGCAGCAGTTCATTGAGAGTATTGAAGTTTGCCTTGTTCATACATTTCGAGATGAGTTTTGTACCTCTGGATTCTACCAAGACTCTAGTTTCCAGCAGAGATTTATGTTGGCAGGCCGGCCAAGTTGCTGAGTAGAAAGGTGCATGTGTCACACCAGACGTGTCTTTTGCTTACATTCAGAGAAAGGAAGGCTGAATTTCCCTGATCGATGCTGATTAGGGTGGAAATCTTCAGACTTTTCTAATCGCCGAATTCCTCAACATTACCAATTTTTCAGCTCATAGACACCTAGCAAAAGGTTGAGTTGGGTACTAACAGTCATTAACAACTGCATGAATTACCTGTACACATATGTGATAACTATACTAAAACCCAATTTATTCTAGTAACACACAACACCATAAAACTACCGTAAAACACCGAGCATGCACCCATGTCAGAGTAAGTGCTCAACCCCTCATCAGAGGACATATTAAAGCCTGTTCCCCTATTTTAAAAAAAAATATATGAAAGAGACATCAAGCGCTGTCGCCATGGGCTTTTATCTCCCCGACTGGCAGACAGCATGGGGACAGAACGAGTAGAACGGCAAAGCAGGAGAGGAGAGACACAACGTTCCGTGGCAATGGAGCTAAAGCTAGAGAGACAATGAACACCGTTTCACTGTATAGCTGAATATAGTTCAACCATAATAATTTTTTGGGTGGAACTTTACCAATTAAAGATAAGTAAAATTGTTCTGTTTAGCTTTGACTTTAAAATGTTAGCATAACATTAGCCAGGATGTGCCAAACCTATAGCATTTCCTTTTTAGCTATTTTGTGTTTTCTTGGTTTAAGTTCACCCTAGGTTTTCTAGCTCCCTGCAAAATTAAGATGGCATCTTTATCATGTGCATCTTTGGGCATCATCAGTGTGGTGTATTGTTGGTACACTCTGTGAGCTCGCCACTTTGTTTGACGTGTGGGATTTTTACGAAGTTTGGCCCCCCCCAACCAAGAAATGTTAAAACAAACCAAGCAAGCGAGTGGAGTGCAACGTGTACGACAAGTGGGACAGTGGGAACCGGGACTCCTAGTTGTTTCCGTATACCGATTGGTTAGCGAGCTCACTGGCGTGAGTGAGCACGGGTGGGGATCAAGCTCAGGACCCCTGGGTTCTGCAGCGCAATCTTTCGCTACACATGTTCTCAGCTGTGGTGTGCCAGCGACCCCATAGGGCCAGCCATAACTGAATGCGATCCAAATGGAATGCGACTTTTCGTCGTGGAGTGTGCGTGCTTGTCTTTCGACATATCCCACCCCTGCAATAATTTTTCAACACTAGAAGAGTTAAGTATTAATGACCTCAAAACACAGCAGCACTGATGAAATTCGTTCATGTGGCAATTTGGGTCAGTTGGTTCATGATCATAGAAAAGCGCCGAAAAAATAGACAGGGACAAGAAGTTGACATAAACACTGGCGCACTCGCAACTAACATTTATTGAAAAAACGATCACTTACATTGCCGTGAAAAATGTCAGTCATGACTACAACCGGTGTAAACCTCTATCAAGAAATTCATATTCTTTTGCTGATAAGGTTATGGATGTGTCACTTGTACAACTCGTGCCTTCGGCTATAATCTCAAATACCTCGTGTAGCTTTCTAGATACTTTATCTGGGTATCTGGCCAAAAATTTGGTGTCATCAAATGACTGGAAAAAAAGGGCAGCAGCTGACGTGCGTGGTTCCTGCAGCCGCGGCCTTGGAAAAGACAAATGCAAAACTAAACACTGCAAAAAATTCACAGAATGCACGACCAGAATTGTGTACAAAATTCCAATGTCACCTGGTTCTGTGTACACAGATCAGACAGGCCTATGTATTAATGATTGCACTCGCAAACATGAGGTGGCAACACGAGCAACCTCCATCAGGACATCTGGCCACACACTGCAGACCCTGCTTTTGCTCCCAGTCATTCGACGACCCCAAATTTTTGGCCAGATACTAAGATAAAGCATCTAGAGAGCTACACCAGGTGTTTGAGATTAAACCCAAAGGCTCGAGGTGTACAAGTGACACATCCATAACCTCATCGGCAAAAGAATACGAGTTTCGTGATAGAGGGTTACACCAGTTGTAGTCATGACTGACGTTTTTCACGGCTATATAAGAAATATTGTTTTGAATAAATGTTAGTTGCGAGTGCGCCAGTGTTCACACTAACTTTTTGTCTCTGTCTGTTTTTCTGGCGCTTATCTACGATCATGAAATTCAAAACTTTTCCTGAATCGACGTTTCCTCTCTTTGTCAGATGCGAGACAAATAAAATTCTAGGAGATTGACCACGGTGAAATATACCTTGCAAGTCTGTCTGAGTGCTTCAGTCAAAGCGTTGGCTCACGTTAAAAAACAGGTGAAACGTTCAGAAATTGATGTGAATATGCCTGCATGCTCGGCGATCGCGGTTCAGCTCCTTCAACCGCAGTCCTCGTACAAAAAGAACCTAGAACCTAATACAGAACCATTAGCACTGCCTGCCTCCCCCCTCCCTAGCTTTCTCTTCATTGCCAAAGAAAGTTATGCCCAAGAAAAGATGGGTTGCATTTTTTGTTCTAACTCAAAAGAATAAATTTAGGGCTTTAGTAACAAAAACAAGCAAATGCGTAAGCAACCATTTTTTAGGATGCTTCTTTGTAATCAAAAAAAGAAACAGACGCTTTGTTTTTACGTGTTTGCGCAGTCAACTAGCTTTGCAAATGGCAGCGATTTGTAATTCCGTGGTAGGACCAAGGGACCACCCGACCATGTACACCTTTGCTTTATTACCTACCCTATCCCCCAGCTTTCAAAGATCATCCCCAATTTAGAGTGGGTACTTGCTCGGTATATTACAGTTTGTAATAATGGTATTATTTGTTTAGAAAAATGAAATGTCAGATAAATACCAGCAGGGCCCTGCGGAAGCAGTGTATGGGCCCTGTTTCACCTTTTACAAAGCATCCTGTCTCGAATGGCAGCAGAGAAACGGGTGGGGCTGATTCGCCTGCAGGCTTTTGCTGAGTTGATGGCTGCTATCCAGACTGGCAGCTCATCGGCAGCTTCTAGCCACCTGCAGTTTTTTCTTCATCATACAGACTTCCTGCAACACCATGAATAAAAATCAGACTGGCATTCTGAAACAAAAAAGAAACCAGAACTTGCTTCGCAGATCAACAAAAGAACAAGAGTCAACATTACGCTTCTCTGTTGTCGACAGTGCAAAGACCCCCCCCCCCCCCCATGATGACACCACTATTAAACTCAACCAAAGAAGGAAAATGAGCTTCTTCATGACGTAATTGTATTAGGAACAGTGTGCATGTAGAGCTTAGATACCTGCTGGTACCTTAAGAAATCCCGGGAAGCTAAAAACAAATAAACACCACTTAGAAATAGCACAGCTCGCTTGATAGGCACATGCACAGCAATCAACAAGCCTCTTGACGTGTTCGGCAGTGCAGGGATACAGATAAAATATCAACATCGGGGATGTGATCAAAATCCTTCGGGGTCAATGCTATGCGCAAGTTTATCCTGAAGCTACTGTTTGTGCATGCACCTAAAGCGCCGTACACATCTATGCGACCGAGAAAGACCAGACCGGTTTTTAAGCCTCTTGCGACGTTTTAGGACCGGATGCGCTGCAGCCGAGCTGGTTTTAAGAGATCACAAGAGGCTTAAAAACCGGTCTGGTCTCTCTCGGTCTTACTCGGTTGCAGAGTGTGAACGGTCCTTCAGAGGCGTTAAAGCTGGTTCACACTGTTGCAACTGACTACGACCGAGTTGAACAAAACAGGGTTTTAAGCCGCTCACGACTGCCATTATTGCTGCGCGGCGTGGTCATAAGCCGTCACAAGAGGCTTAAAGACTGGTTTTGTCGGACTCGGTCCTAGTTGGTTGCAACAGTGTGGACTAGCCTGTCGACTAAAATCGTATCCAGCATTGGGTCTTTCCACAAATGTTTTAAGAGACTCCCTTCAACTTTACCAGAACCTCAGGTACTTAAAACCTGTAGTAAGTAGGGAGCCATCACATTCAAAGCTGGATCTCCTTGATTTGTACGTGTCTCCGCAGTGCATGCGAGAGCGCCTGTCAGATGTGTGCGTTTCCATTGCAACCTTTGTACCACTAAACATTCTATACCAGGTCAAAGCATTTTAATCAAATCATTCAACCTCTTTCCTCAGCCATGTAAACTACTTGTGCACCCACGAGTTCTACAAGTCACGAATGTGGCCGGGGTAAATTAAAACGTCGCTCAGGCAAGCAATAATAATCTTTATTAGCGACAGTAGTACTCTGGGTGGCTCGCAAGGCTAGACAAATACGCAGGGGCCCGTGCGCACGAGCGTCTGCTAGTTAATCAACCAGAGCAAGATTATTAAAATAAAAAACAGGCAACAAGGGAGAAAACAAGAACGATTAGATTAACAGGGTTCGGTCAACACTTTTAAAAAGCTCTAGGCCCGCCAGTGGCGGATCAAGGGGGGGGGGGACCCCCCCCCCCCCCCAAACAAAGTCGACCCCCCTCCCTCCCCCCTTCTCGGAGGCAATTTGACATGGGTGGACCCCCCTTGCACAAGAAAGAATGGGAGAATAGTATCCTTAAAAATTTTCCGCCTTCCCCCCCCCCCCTCTCAAACGGAGTTTTGGATCCGCCCCCGAGGCCCGCGCACCTGAAACCCAACGCCACGCACCGCAGGCCAGCGCGAGGCACACGCCGTATACGAGCACAACGGCGACGCCCAGCTAGGAGCGTGTCCTATCAATCCGCCAAACGCCAGCGCCAAACCGCCACTCGAACCGCGCCATCCCGCTGTATGCGGCGCGAAAACGCAGACCGGGAGTTACAAAATACTGGGCACAACTCAACGCTGTCGCTAGCGTGAGAAAGGACAAGACGACACGCCAAAGTAAAAACTACCTAATTCTTCATGAGTGTCGCCCTCCCGAACACACACCCATGGCGTTTGTTCTAAGATCCGTATCCAAGCGTTTGACAACACACAACAGTTCACTGATAGCAACGCGTACTTTAGAAACGATCTAATCAGCGTCTCTGCAGTGCTCCGGTGTCGCAGAGCATTCACGGGACACTCAAGATAGCGGCGCCGCCGCCGCCGCCGGTCAGTGCTAAGACAATTTCACTTTTTTCGACTCAAATCGTCGAAAAAAGTGAAATATCATCCGAACTACGGTTGCTACGTGAGCTACGTTGTTCGGAACATGATCTAGCATATCTGGATATTCTTCTAGCATGCATTATGAATATGAAATCGGCAAAACTTACCTAAACTCGGATCGACCGACGCACTCCAAGAAACAGGCCTTTGTCTCCTCTCCGGCGAACAAGGAAAGGATCCGGAAGCTGCTTGTGGCTTTGGATCGGCACGAAGCCAAGCAAGGTAGCCAAGGATTGAAATACGACTTAATAGTTTCGGTTTCGACCCCACTCTTTCGCAGTTCATATTTCTGGGGCCGGTGTCACTACATGTGGACATAACTGCGGTTTTCGTGCTCTGTACGAACTTTGAAGTCAATCGAAGGCGAGCAGACATTATTTCCCAGCTTCTTCTCCTGGTATACGTTGCTTGATAACCTTTGTTTGCTGATTGAAATCTAGATCAACTTATGTCCATCTCGTCCTTCAAACATACGGTGTTCAATATCTTAATTCATCTTGATTTCTTATTTGTGAAGACACGTAATTGCTTAATCATTCACTGGATATTCGTTTTAAGTTTTTATTTTTTGCTGAAAAATATACGTATTTTTTCATTAATTTTTTTTTTTTTTGGTGTGGTCTGAATTACAGGCCGTGTTTTGCGGCTCAGTAAAACAGATTGTTTTGAGGAATTCAAGATCACGTACAGCCGACAATATACCAGTGATGTAGGTAGAGGGGAGGCGGGTGAAGCTTTCAGAATCTCTCCCCCCCCTTGGAAATATTTCTGGCTGCGTCGCTAAATGGGCATAAGAGAAGAAGGGGCACCGCGTTTTTTGCCTCATAAACATACACACAAATCGAAGGAAACGTGCATTTCGTGCTTCGCGTGGGATTTGCTGAGCATGACTTTCAGTTTTGAGATGAAGCAGCTCCTCCCATCACTTTCCACACGCAGAGCGAACGCTCGAAAGGCGCCGACCCCCTCCCCAGCGTTTGCTTTTAACCTGTCACCGAGTATGACTTTTTTTTTTTTTTGTGGACCTTCCGAATCGCTACAGCTCGCAGTGCATACAGCCAGGCACGTAGCCAGGGGCAGGGGGGGGGGGGGCATGAAGCCCGGCACCCCCCCCCCCCCCCGAAACAAAATCCTGGCTACGTGCCTGCATACAGCGGTGTAATCCAGTTGCTAACTTGCTGTGCGTGTCTAAACAGAAGACATGCTTCCCTCCGGAGCGGGATTGGCGGCAGAGTGGGCTATACTCCGTTTCACCTTATGTTGTACCGCAGACAAAGATCGAAGCGCGAGCTCATAGCGTTGGGAGCTACTCTTAACGCACGAGAGCTTGTGCAGCCGAGATGTGTCCTAGAGCAAGGAGCTCGCGCTTGTAGCCTTTCCTGTGGTACATCATGAGGTGAAACAGAGTACAGAGCACACCAGCTCGGAGCACGTGGAGCGAAAGCTCGCGCTACAGAACCCAGGGATCCTGGGTTCAATCCGCACTCCTGCCCGTTTCGATCTGGATGAACATCCTACCGGCGCGCTGTCGTGTATCATTACTGCGGAGCGAAAGCTCGCGCTGCAAAACCCAGGGATCCTGGGTTCAATCCCCACCCCTGCCCGTTTCGATCTGGATGAGCATCGTACCGGCGTGCGGTTGTGTGTCACTACTGCGTGGTGCACGTTAAAGACCCCAGGCTAGCGGTTGTACTGCACTGGCTAAATTGCTCATCTACAGCGAGTGACTCGTAGCAACTTTAAAATGGCCGACCAACGACTCGCTGTATAAATATCCACACAACCCTAATTATTATCATTACTGCGTGATGCACGTTAAAGAACCCGCGCTATCGGTTGTACTGCATTGGCTACATTTTTTATCTACAGCTGGGAGACTCGTCGGCCGTTGAGGCAGACCAAATTCTAGGCTGTATAAACATACACACACCCCAATTTTTCTCTGGAGCCATAGATACAGGCTGTTTTCAGCGCACGCGATCAGCGCATTCAGAAACTAAGACAAGAGCACGCCCACGAGGCTTTGTGTTGCCTCTAATTTGCACGTGCTCACCCCAGCTTTGAAAAAATTGGAGCCCTGCAGAAGTTACCCTAACCTTGACGACGTAGAACAA